>JAWQFJ010025803.1:82500-186365 GCA_034096865.1 Theodoxus fluviatilis | reverse complement strand
AACTGTGTAAGACAAATGGCTCCAGCAGTTGATTTTCAGTTGTATTCATACAACCATTAAAATTGCCTTTGTGCATGTATTGGCACTTGATGCATACCATAATAAAGAACAGGTTTCATTCTTTCCAATGATGCAAATGACTTTATTGTGTGATGAATGGTTGATTTGTGACAATTTATTAAAATAAGCATGTGTTGACACATTTTTCGCACCGAGACTCGCGCGGCCGATCGGACTGAAAACACCGCGCGCGTTCTCTTCGCTGACGCCTCCTCCCTATTCAATGTGTTAAGCTAAAAATAGCACAAGAAGCGAGAGTACATAATTACCTTTACACTGATACCAAATGTGTCTAAATTAATAAAAAATAAATCATCCTAATCGCAAAATAAAAATTTCAAGCTTAATTTTCAGCAAGAAAACGAAGAAATAACCATATAAACGCTATACTTTTTGAAAACGTTGATTTTCGCTCTTTCCGATGGTTTGAGAGTAATTCCCATGACGTCAATAGGGAAGCGGCGCTGTTGGTTTGAAACAAGCCCTCCCATTGGTCTTTCACCTCAATCTGCGTGAAAATGGCGACGAGCTCCGCTGCTTCCACTTCGATTACTTTGAGTCAGCTTAGAAGTAAATTTGGTAAGTATTCAACGATATGAAAATGCCTTTTTGCGGTAAATGTTGTTATAAGGTTACTAGTAAGCTGTAGGAGCAAAGGTTCGCTGCAAACATTGTGATTTTAGGTAATCGGTGCACTGAGGGCGAACTGCGATGTCGACATTGACTAACCTATGGCGACAGGCCCGATGAAAACGTTAACTGCATCTTTTAATCGATAAATATACTTACCATAACTTGTGATATTTGTCAATAAGTAGTTCATATTGCTGTGTATTTAATTGTTACGTTCGATGGTTTGTTTTTGATTAGATATGCGCTCTCAAACTTTGATAAACGAATTTTGCAAGGGAGGTAACTCGCCGAATATTGCAGCGAGTCTAGTGCCAATGTTGGAAAATGTGCTTCAAGATGCTGTCGTGTCACATAAAAGTAATAGTTTTTCCTCTTCGAATAAATTATGGTATTTGCTCATTCTTTTCATTTAACAATTTCTACAGATGCTTCTCCTGAATTTGATGAACTGAGACAAGCTTTCTTCGCATCAGGACGTGGAAGACGCAAGGATGTTTACCGATCATTGCAAAACGAAGAAGATGAGAATGCAGAGGAGGAAAGTGCAGAAGAGGATGACATTTCGGTTCCTCTTCCCAATTTGAACTTCCGATTTGAGAGAGCTGGTGGCTTTGTCGCTGTTGGATATGAAGATGATTTTTATGTAGGAGAGATACTCAGATAGAAGAAGTTTCCAGTGAGGAAACAGGTGTCATAAATTTCATGTCACAAAGTGGAAGTGTTTTCAAGTGGCCCAATGTCCCAGATCGAGCAAGTGTGGAGGCAAGATTTGTCCTCGCTGCTGACCTCCCACTAACTACCACAACAGGGCGACTTTGGAAGATCTGCCCTACTGCTCTGAAGAGCCTGGAACACAAGTACAGAGCTTTCAAGCTGTTGTACTTTACTGCTTAAACTTTTGGAAACTTACCAACTTACCAAGGTTGGAACTTATCTGCAACTGGCGGTGGCAAGGGGGGGGGGGGGGGGGATTTTTGTTATGAGAATGGTGTGATGTTGCATGTCAGTTATAAGGCATTGTAAAAACAACCACAGAACACTTTACATTTTGAAAATCGGACAGTAATTGTACATTCTACAGCCAATTGAAGTCGACATACATAATTTATCTGTTGGATGTGATGCAAATTTGCTCAAATACCTACTTTTTGTGATGAGAATGGTGTGATGTTGCATGTCAGTTATAAGGCATTGTAAAAACAACCACAGAACACTTTACATTTTGAAAATCGGACAGTAATTGTACATTCTACAGCCAATTGAAGTCGACATACATAATTTATCTGTCGGACATGATGCAAATTCGCTCAAATACCTACTTTTAAGTCATATCTGTAAAGAAACTTGCAGGCTTCATAGCCTGAAAAAAAATAGGGTTAATGTACATATATAGTACAACACATTCTGTTAATTTGAGCTGCTTCTATGGAACAGGTAGCATTATACAGCTTCTCAAAATCAGCCTATCGTGAAATTTGACAAAAATGACATAATAACGTCTGAATGTTTACCGTATTTAACAAGGCATATCTCTGGTTCTATTAAAGATAGAAACAAACTGTTTTTGACTCACATGCGAAGCAAAAGTGAGTCTATGTACTGAGCCGTGTCGTCCGTCCGTCCGGGCGGGCGTCCGTCCGTAAAAAACTTAAACGTTGGATTTTTCTCGGAGACTATTAAGTCTATCAACACCAAATGTGGCATGATGGTGTATGATGACAAGGCCTCAAAAAACATACATAGTGACTTGACCTTGCTTCAAGGTCAAGGTCACAGGAGCCATAAATGTGGTCTCAAAAACAGTCATTTTTCACATTTTCCCAATTTTCTCCCACGTTATTGAGAATGGCGACCTTAGCTACAAGTGGTATATAGGTCAAAGCAAGCCCTATCTTTTGATACCAGTTTGGTTGACCTTGCTTCAAGGTCAAGGTCACAGGAGCTCTTCAAAGTTGGATTGTATACATATTTTGAAGTGACCTTGACCCTGAACTATGGAAGATAACTGTTTCAAACTTAATAATTATGTGGGGCACATGTTATACTTTCATCATGAGACACATTTGTTCACATATCATCAAGGTCAAGGTCACTTTGACCCTTATGAAATGTGACAAAAATGGGGTAGTGAACCACTAAAAGTGACTATATCTCATGGTAGAAAGTGCCAATAAGCACCATTGTGCTTCCTATGTCTTGAATTAACAGCTTTGTGTTGCATGACCTTGGATGACCTTGACCTTGGGTCAAGGTCACATGTATTTTGGTAGGAAAAATGTGTAAAGCATTTCTTAGTGTATGATGTCATTGGTAGGTTTAGTTCCTTGACCTTGAAGGTCACCTGAAGGTCAAGGTCATATAAAGGTCAAGGTCAAGCATGTGAGTCGTATGGGCTTTGCCCTTCTTGTTTGTGTTGTGTTTGTATTTTTGTCCTCTTCAATTATTGACTATTTTTAATGTACTTACTAAAAAATCTATTTCTGACCTGCCAGTACCTATAGTATTACCGTTGAACAAGCAATGAATACAATTATCGAAAGAATAAACGTTTGGTTGTCTTCTTCTCCAAACCAATTGTTTGAGATGTGATTTACTTTCTTCCGTTTAGTTACCATTGCATCCCACTTCCCAGGTTTGTAAACATCAAAACAGTAGTGTTCATCATGTTTTTTGTTTCGTGCTAGCATGCGCAG
The DNA here is from genome assembly GCA_034096865.1 of Theodoxus fluviatilis. Classification (NCBI taxonomy): domain Eukaryota; kingdom Metazoa; phylum Mollusca; class Gastropoda; order Cycloneritida; family Neritidae; genus Theodoxus; species Theodoxus fluviatilis. The sequence goes on along the minus strand of JAWQFJ010025803.1, from coordinate 182,979 downwards.
TATTGTACCTAGTCACTAGTGGAGAGTGCTTCTCGTAAAAACCTGCGGAGGAGGCCAAGCATAAAAATGTATATGAGCAAGAATCTTCTAGAAAAGCAAAATGACTGACATGTCAAGTGTTTTGGCCTTGTCTTCTGGATTCTGGTAGTGGAAGTGGTGAGGGGCTCCAACTGGATCATTCCCTCAGGTGCCAGTCAGTCATCTAAAATGGCCAGTCACACTGTGTGATGATCTCTCTGCCTCCCCAAAGTGCAGGCTGGGATTGTCAAAGGAAGCGAGATCACTGAGGAACTTTGTTGTCTGTCTCTTGGGGAGACTATGCTGCCTGCAGACAATGTGAGCCTCATGCCCAACCACTGTTTTCCTTTTGGATGGTCTTGAATTCAAGTAATGCACATTCATGGGAATCAAAATTATTTCCTGGTGTATTTGGATCACGCTGCACTACGTGAAGAATTAAGAACAATTCTGGGGTTTTATAATTTTCTGAACATGTATGAAAAGTTTTTTTTGTTACTAAGAGTTATTGTCATATATCCAACTAATTGGAATCTCAATCTGTCAGTAAATACTGACATTCAGAATGTATTTCTTGCCCTGTATGAATTTGCAGTTGTCTTGCCATCACATCCAAAGCATAGGGTCTTGAGTAATCCACATTTAAAAAACTTCTGGCATTCGTCTGGAAGAAAAAAGGAAGGCATCTTGCCATCACACCGCATGAGTTGATTTATGATGACTGTCCTCTTATTCATTCTTTGTTGGTGCCTTGCAGTCATCGTCAAGGTGAAGGCACGCAAGGTGTACGTGAAAGGCCGCCGCGGCAAGTTGGTGCGCTCCTTCCAGCACCTGCCTGTGGACATGTGCATGATTTCCCACAACAAGCTGAAGGTGGAGAAGTGGTTTGGCAAGCACAAGGAGCTCGCTGCCGTTAACACTGTGTGCTCCCATGTTGAGAACATGATCAAGGGAGTCACCCATGTAAGTCTGAGATTGTCAGTTCAGCAGTCAGTGGACAACATGTATGTAGATATAGTAACAAATTTTAGATAATGATGCAGCAGTTGAATAGCTGTAATGTAAATTCTTGTTTGCATTTAAAGTTGCCCGTGATGTTAGTTATTGATTTTCTTTACACTGATTGTTTATGTAGTGTCACACCAAGTTGCTTGGCATAAGTTGTTTTGGAATGTTAGGTTTGAATTGTCTGAGCTGATCCTTAACTGTGAATTTAAATGGGACCATCTGTAATATTCCTCAGGCACCAGTTACTGTGGCGTAATTCAATGTTTTGAAGTTCACAAGGCAGGGGTGTTCAAAAGGTGTTTTTGTTTTCTAGCCCACTAGGCAAGTTGCACATACAATTTACTAGCCTCTGAATTGTAATTCTATTTATCTTTAAGCAAATGGTTTCATATCTTGTGTTCATTTTCTTAGTCTTTCTTTTCTTGGTCACTTTGTTTCTGCTTTTTGCTGGTGTTGGCTTACTTGCATTACATCATCATATATTGAATATGGTCATGTTGCAAACCAAGCATCCACATGACAGCCAGTCTTGTTGTGTTTTATCACACCACTAGAAAGATGGCAAATACTGCAGCAAATGACATGACTGTTGTAATCATGACATGGAGCCAAGGAAGTAAGTTTAAAAGTTGGAAACTGTGTCAAAGTACTTTTATTTTATATTTATTTATTTATTTATTTACTAGCCCATCAGACAAACGACTGCAGTTTTATCTAGCCCAAGGCAATTTTTACTTGCTTGGGGGGTGGGGGTGGGTGGGGGATTTGAAATCCCATACAAGGCTTTCTTTGATAATTTTGCATAGCAGTCAGCAGACAAGCAGAATGAAGGATGCACGTTTTGTGCTGATAGAGGGAATGGTTTAGTTTCACTACTGGCAGGTTTCACGATATTGCATACTGCAGTTTACCAATACACCCAATCATTCATGAAAAATAAAAAGTCAACCAGGGGCCCAAAAACAGTTTGCACAAAGAGTTCAACTTTATTTCTACCTAAAACAGTAAAAAAATGTATATGAACATACTTATTTCCAAAGTTATTGATGTTCAAAGACGATATATCCTGAAACCACAAAAAATGCTTTTACAACTTCAGTGCATCATAACTGCTACAAAATGTTGTTTGGAAGCAACCAATGACAATCATCTTTAACATACACTATGTACACCTTAAGAAAAGTAGTAAACTTGCAATAAAAGTGACAACATTGATCAGAAGGATGGTTGACAGATAAATGACGCTAAATTTAGAATAATTCTGTCTTTACCGTTTCCTGTAGACCTCAGGAGTCATCACTAGATAAAGAAATCATTCTAAAATTGAAAACCAAACATCTATAAATCATATCCACATAACAGATAGATATTTGACTCAATCACAATGACATGGGTGGACTCAAACGACCCCCCCCCCCCCAAATTCAAAAACGGGGTCAAACTCGCAGTTACTTGCTTCAAGGAAAACAATCCCAAATTTTTTCAATTTCAGTACAACCTAACTTATGGCCATAGAAAAGCAATCAGAAATGCATACATGCAAGCTTTAAGGGGGCACACAGCCTTTGCTACTTCGTAAAAGAAATCATCAAAAATCAAGTTTTGAGTTTAACACAAATGAAGTCTGGAGAGTCTCCACAACACTTTTGCATTGTAAATTTAAAAAACAAACATCTACAACTAATTTACCAAAAGTGTGTGTGCGTGCGTGCGTGCGTGCATGCGTGTGTGAGTGAGAGATCGAGAGAGAGAGAGAGAGAGAGAGACGGAAATCTGTTAGCGTGTGTCGCTGTGTTGATCGTGTGGTGGTTGAACGTTGCTGACATATGTACAGCAAAACTCAAAAAGGCACTAAAAACGGTGAAACGTGTTTCTGCGATGCTCTGTTTTGAGGTAGGGGTAGTGAAATCAGCGTACTCAGCACCTGCGTAGTACTCTTGACCCAACACCCCCTGCGAGAGCATTCCAAACTGCTGAGCAGCGGGTTGAGAGACAACGGCATTCTAAAAATAGCTTGAGCGAGAGGGGTGCCGCAATAGTGGACTAGCCCAATCTGTTCGCGTGTGTCGCTGTTTCGATCGTTGTGGTTGTTGATCGTTGCTGACAGATACAGCAAAACTCGACCAAAAGGCACTAAAAACGGTGAAACGTGTTTCTCTCTGCGATGTGTCTCGTTCTCTTTTATTTTCAAACGATCTCGCGTGCTTGTTCGTCACGTACGGTAAAATACTTGGAAATTTTCGAAATAAACTGAAGGCTGCTGATCGTTGCGTCATCTGACAGACGCTGGTCAGAGATCGAAGAAAATGCTTCCTTTTTGCGACTTTTTAATTCTGTTGCTGAAATAACGACTTTCCGATGCAGATTATCCATGAAATAACACCAACAAGCAAAAATAACAACGTAAAAAAGGCATCCGATCTGTAAAAAAAGGCCTGCTTTGCAGGGAAGGCACGTGCGTTTTTTCTGACAGACGACTTCTGCTGACTGGCGAAAATTTTCCATTGGGGCTTTTAACGTTCTAATTCATTTTTATTTTTTATTTTGTTGATTCAGAGACTTAAATTGATGATAGCTGGATTGAATAACACAGTTGTTATTAAATTTGGGTGTTGTTTTCGTGTCTGCACTCAAACTTCAAAATTAGGTCATGACACAGAAAGTAAATGCCGTCTGTCAAGATCCACACGATCGCTTTAAAAAAAAAGCTCTCGCAAGCACATGCTCAAACTTTTTTTTTTTTCATTTTAAAATTTGTATTTCAATTATTACTCTGATGCGTGCACGACAGAAAAAATAATGAAAATCAACACAGTAAACAAGTAATTTGAACACAAAGTTTACACACATCCAAGAGCTCAGTTATCGTGAAACCTGCCTACTGGGTACCAAAGCCAGCATGTCAACTTGGTGGTCCCAAGTACAGTGATGTGGACAGGACCGCTGTTGACTGTCTGCCTTTTACTGTGTTAAACTTTCAAGTCCTCCAGTTTACTGTGGCAAGTGGTTTTTGGCATTGTATTCAAGGAAAGAAAACAGAGTTAAAAGTTATCCCTTTGTTGTAGACAGGTATTAAAGTTGAACAAATTTCTTTATGGTTACATGCTGCCAGCAGTGTATAAGTTATTGCAGGAGAACTACAACACATGTTACACTGGCCATGCTAGAGGCCTGGTCAGAGGGGTGTGTGCTTGCCTTCTGGAAATGCCTTCAGATATCTGCTTGTCTAGTAGCAGTTATAGAAGTAGTAGAAATCATCGGTTGACCATCAGAGTCTATGATTTCGGTCATGATAGCAATATAAGCTGTGAGCAGTGTTCTCCTCTCCAAAACTCTTTTCAGGGGGCACATTGAACATGCCTTAGCCAATGTTAAATATTTGCTAGTTTCATCTGCACATTGAAAATTACATCTTTCAGCTCTGGTGAACAGGCCAAGTCATCCATATTTGTCAGATTGCCAAGTGTTACATGCATTGGCTTGTGTTGCAGGGCTTCCTGTACAAGATGAAGTCTGTGTACGCCCACTTCCCCATCAACGTGACCATCACGGAGAAGAACACTGTTGTGGATGTGAAGAACTTCTTGGGTGAGAAGTACACACGACGCGTCCAAATGCTGCCTGGCGTGACCTTCTCTACCACTGGTATGAAGGACGAGTTCAAGGTTGAAGGCAACGACATTGAGCTGGTGTCCCAGTCAGGTATGATGCATCCTCATTGGAAGTTCTTACTCTGGATGATATTGCATTGAGTCTAAGCCAGAAACTCGAAGATGGTCACAATGTACGTTAGGCTGCCATGATTTAAGCAGATGTACTCCTCACAGCTGTTCTAGCTTCATTAGCAAACAAGGACCAACTGTATGAATATTGACAAAAGTAACACAAGGTAGCAAATTTCTCCAGGTGCATTCTTTTGTCACCAGGATGGATATTTCACAAGTGAAAGTGAATCCTATGAATTGAATTACAGCAGCTAGATAAAAATGTGGCCTAGATTGAACCAAATTATTCATGACAAAATGACATTGAATATGAACATATTCAGAATGAATGCAGTCATCTTTGTTCTACAGCACCAGGACAATCAATCAGTATCTGATCTGTTATTGAATTCCATGAATTTTTTATCCAAAGTATGAAGACATCAATGCAACCAAGAATCAGAGATAGCCAACTTGGATTCATTGGGCTTGTGGCTCTACTTGGACTTGTGACTCTACTTGGACTTTTGGCTGAAATTGAAACCTGTTGCCATTGAGGTGGTAGCACTCTGAAGCTTTGCTGTGGGCTGCCATAGGCAGCGAATACTGTTCCAGGTTGTTTGGAATCCAAAGCATCCTCCTGTAAAGGGTTGTCTTTGTGACTGCAGTTGACATCAGCTTTCAGAACATGACATACAGTTCTTTTGATTCTGAAATTGTGTACAGCCAGCTTTTGATTGATGTGCATCAGTTCACAGTTGAGCTATGTATAATTAAAGTTTACGGTTGTATATTTTTTAATGACGCATTACATCTGCAAATACCTTATTCGCTATTTAAGGGGGCACATGGCATAGAAAAACAGGATTAAAAATTAATTAATTGCTCAGCAAATATTAATGCTATGTTAAAAAATTGCAAACAATACAAATGCACTACATGGAAGGACAATATTACACAATAAGATATAAGTGTATCTGTAACAAATGTTTCTAGTGGTAAGTCTGTGCTATGTGCCCCCTGAAAAGTTCATTATTGGAATAAGGTTTCTGCATGGTTCCACTCTATGTTGCAGCTGCCCTGATCCAGCAGTCCACCACCGTGAAGAAGAAGGATATCCGTAAGTTCTTGGATGGCATCTACGTCTCCGACAAGACTGTTGTTCAGGAGTGAAATTTGCTAGCTGTGACCAACAGTGAAAGGAAAAAAAATAAAGGAAAAAACAAAACAGATATTGCTGTCTGTTGTATTTTACATGTTGGGGGCATTGTTGATGTAGTCGCCAGGTTGATGGAACACAGCTCTCTTTGTAGAGAAATGGATGACATCAATCCAGGATTGGGATCTGGCTTCTGTCGAGCAAAGGTTTATCAAACATTCTGGACCTTTTTCTGTTGCCACAATTTGCAAATTAGGTGACTATAATCTTGGCAATTTCCATAATTGATAGTGTATCATATTTTTCGCTGGATGAATGAAATTTGCAGCTAATGAGGGGACATCAAGCAGCTCTGGCTGCATGGTACACCGTCAGTTACAAACTGAAATTGTACCAATAATGTTGTCATAGAATCGGAGAAAAAAAAGTGAGCATATTTTAGCCATGCACAAAAGGATGCAAAAGTCCACTACCCTGTATTTGTAGGAAAAGTGCACATAGGATATGTCCAGAGTTCGATGACAGTCGTGATGCCCTTGGTAGTGCCCCCTGTGGGTTGGAGGTCAGGATAGACCCACCACGTCTCCTGATTCGATTCATAAGTGGGGAATAATTTGGGACATCATGACTTGAGCTGTGCTTACTCCAAACTATTCTAATGATTTTCGCGCTCAATGGCCTTTTAAAGCCTACAGAGGCTGATGGGCCATAAAACTCTGTTCATTCATTCCTCCATCTGTAGCCGCGGGCTTGTGGCAGCCAGGGTCTCGAGCTGGTGAGGGATAGCTAGAGGCTTGAGCATGAAGGATAAGGTTAGGATGTGAGGGTCTATTTCCCATGACCCCGTGTGGGTTGGGGAAAGAATTGACCCACATAACTCTCCCTATGCTATTCATTAGAGATGAATAATTAGGGAAATCATGACTTGGCTCTTACTCTGACCAGCTCAAATCATTTTCATGATCGATGGCCATGCATAGCCTACAAAGGCTGTAAGACCGCAAAACGTTTTCCATCCATCCATCCATCCATTGCCAATGTAGAGGTATTGGAAATACCTGACTAAATTATCAAATGATTAGAAACATCTGGAGAAGGAACCTGTTAGTATAGGTTTAAGGGGGCACACGGCCTTTGCTACTTCGTAAAAAATCATCAAAAATCGAGTTTTGAGTTTAACACAGAAATGAAGTCTGTAGAGTCTCCACAACACGTGAGCGCGATCGATTTACAAACTGTAGATTCCTTTATTTATTAATTAATTATTTCAGAGAGGTACCCATAACCGAAGTTTTGAAAAAGCACAACCTGGTTGTCAAAAACTGTCATTTAGAGTGCTTGGATACGAGTTCTTTCTCTAGGAAAAATGTCCGATGTTTGGTATCAGCGGAAAGCCCAATCACGTAGCCTTCAGCTGAGCCTAGTTCCGGCGCAGAGGAATATGATACGAATGAACTACAGGCGAAAATCGGAACCCAGTGCAAACCAATGAAAACCACGGAAAGAGACGGCCTTGCCTCTGATTGGCCGGCTTGTCTGGAGGTCAGAGCGTGATCACGCCCGAAGCCGAGCGAGGCTTGCCGACGCGACTACGGGAATACCCGAAGCAGTGTTCGGTGCTCTCCGTCACTGACAACGAGGTCTAATCGGCAGAGTCAACATGGCGTCTGTTTGATCGAATTAGCACACGAAAATGCCTCAGAAACCGAAGAAGTGGCGTACCGCGCACCCGCATGGAAAGAAAAGAAAGAAGAAGCAGCAGCAAATCAGCAATCCGTTAGCAGCTGCATCTGCAGAGAGCGATCCGATTCCAATCGCTTCCACATCAAGCGATCTGACTTCAGCAGCGTCCACCTCGAGTGAGGCCGTCTCTGCAAAGAAACTGCGTCGATTCCATCGCTCAGCATCCAGAGAAAGTGCTACGAGTGCAGACCACCCTGAGGATGTGAACTTCATCATGAATTTGAAAAGTTTGAACGAACTTTTCTCTTCCTTTGAGTGTGAGAGCTGTGAGCAGCCCTACTACGTGACAGAGGACGAAACAGCGAGGATGGGCACCGCTTGCAAGCTCACAGTTCAGTGTTCTGCATGTGGCACTGTTGTCAGTCAGCTTATGACCTCAGCCAAGACGGGCACTGTACAGAAGGGATTTGACATCAATCGCCGCCTTGCGATAGCTGCCACCTCGACGGGTATTGGATTTACTCAGCTGCGGAGGTTTTTTGCCTTAATGAACATGCCACCACCCATGCACCTGAAGACATGGCAAAAATACCAGAAGGCTGTTCACTACGGATCTCGTCAGGCAGCTGACAAGCACCTTCAGGAAGCGGCAGAGCAAGTGAGACAGGTGTATGGTGAAATGAATCTTGGTGAGCCAGATGCTGATGGACGGCTTGACATTTCTGTTTCTTTTGATGGGAGCTGGCAGAAACGAGGGCGAACCTCTCGCAGTGGTATAGGCACTGTGATCGAAATATACTCTGGTCTAGTGGTGGACTATGTGACTGTGTCAAACTACTGTCATGGATGTGAGATGGGGCCAAAACCAGACTCTGCAGAATTTGAGGATTGGAAGGAAGATCATGAAGAGGAGTGCCAGAAGACAGTCCACTGCTCCTCCCAGGCAATGGAGGTAGAGGCTGCGTTGATTCTGTGGCGCAGATCTGAAGTCCTGCACAACTTCAGATACATGGACATGCTGGGGGATGGGGATGGGAAGGCACACAGCAAAGTGAATGAGGCCAAAGTGTATGGTGAGGGAGTGCAGGTGAAAAAACTTGACTGTGTCAATCATGTGACGAAAAGAATGGGGACAGCACTGAGGAATCTGGTGGAGAGGAGGAAGGCACAGAAGGCTCCCATTGGTGGGAGGGGCAAACTGACCGATGCACGGATTACGAAACTGACAAACTACTACGGAAGGGCCATCAAAGACCACCCTAGAGACCTTGATGGAATGGTAGATGCTGTCTGGGCCTCCCTTTTCCACACACTATCAACGGATGAAGATCCTCACCATGACAGGTGCCCTGCATCTACTCCAGAAAAACCAACATGGTGCTTCTTCAAGAGAGCTGAAGAAGGCAAAGAGACCCTCAAACCTCACCCCCATCCCCTACCAAGGGACATTGCTGAGGCACTTGTGCCTGTCTACAAGCGCCTTGGAGATCCCCAGTTGTTACAGAGGTGCCTTGATGGAAAAACCCAAAATTCAAACGAGTCTTTCCATTCCCTCGTCTGGAGGATGTGTCCGAAGGAGAGATGGGCTGGTCGCCGCACCGTGGACACTGCTGTTGCAGTCTGTGTGCAGAAGTTCAACAAGGGATCTTCTGCACATCTGGCTGTGATGGAGGAGCTGGAGTTGCTGGGAGGAAAGCTGGCTGTGCAGAATGTCCAGAGGGAAGATGCAGAAAGAGTCGAGTCAGCCACCAGAAAATCTTCTGAGTGTGCCAGAAGAAAGAGGAAGAGAATGGAAGAGGCCCGCCGAGCAGAAAGTCGGGAGCTCCAGAGCAAGGAGGGAGTTCTCTATTCTCCAGGACTTGATTAAGTTCCTTTCATGGATTATACTTTTTTCCCTTTGCAGTGAGTATTCTGACAATTGCATACATGATGATGAACAGTTGCTTCTGCCTCCGTGAACACGTGTATCATGTAAATTTGTGGATTTTTAATGCTTTTTTTCCACGGTTGATGCTATTGTCTTTTACATAATAAGACTTAGGATGAAGATAATTTGCTCAAAATTTGCTTGCATGTGTAGAAATGGAAGCTAAAATTATTAAATCATGTTAGAAATGTGTATCTATTATGGTTCATTTGTTATGCCAGTGTAAACTTTGTCAAACTTTGAAGTCAATTTTCTCAAAAAGTGGTTTTCATTTTTGCGGTGACATTTTTCAAACTCAAAATAAAGCAACTTAAAATAAAGCTGGAAAGTAGAATTTTTGCATGTTTGTTTATAAATGGATGCTGAGTGCTATAAGACTAGTTAGAAATCTGTAACTTTGTTAGTTGTTTTTTGGGGTAGAGTTCAAGCTTGTCTTGCTGGCAGCATTTTTGGGATGCGTAAATGCCACTTATCACCAGAAACTTTGAAAGTGTTGTAGATACAATTTTAATGTCTTATTGCTGCAACAGGGTCTTCATCAGTGTACACAACAATTTTTGATCCTCTAGAGACTGATCTTCATAGTTTGCTAGAAGTTGTAAAATTTGCACTGTGCATTTTTCAGTGATTGTGTTATATAACAAGAACTATTCAATCTAGAACAATAAAAATTGATGTGAATTATCCTTGTTGTGTGTTTGTATTGTGTGCAAAGTTTCATTAAGATAGCTAAAACAGTTGCTGAGCAATGAATTTTTTTCTGATACCCCCGTTTTCTAAGCCATGTGCCCCCTTAACAAACCAGAGGACACACGATGAGGAGTTCACCCACTAGACTGTTGAATGAATGCTTATTTTAGTCTAAAAGTCTCTAAACTAGGAATACCAGTCATTCCTGGCAGCTTCAATGGCTGAGTAAGGAAAGGTTGATCGTGTGCTATAACACATTTTTACTGCATAGGTGAAGTGAAGGGATTCAAAATGCCAGAATTGATACTGCTAACAACCAATCAGTTCAAAAATCTCTTACTGGTGTAAGCATGCTCTGAGCTATTATGCTATCTCACTAGGCACTAGACCAAAGAGACTTGCTGAAACTGAAATGGAAAAGCAAGCAGCAAAAATGGTCAGAAGCAGCATTCTCGGTAACCATTAGCCAGTGTTCCAAGGATAAAAATTTGATTGACAGGCACACCATATGTGTGTCAGGCTAGGCAAGTCTTGAAATTGCTTCAGCCAGTTTTACTGTGTTGCGATTCTAAATGCAATGACTGGATGTAGTCTTTAGGGATAGGAATGCACCAATGCAGTGTGGTATTGAGGAGGAAGGGGAAATATTGAAAGAGCTACCTGTGCATTTGTAATTCAGTGTAAATCTGCAGGCAGCTTTCAGCACATGCACCTCATGAGAACGCTTCCAATCGCTCCCACCCTCTTGACTGCTGGTTTTGGCAGTAGAAACAATGTTGCTCTCCCACATTAGAACATTTCAAGCACAATTCCACCAGTAATATTCATCCTAAACATTACACATTTACTTTCAACATAATTTGATATCTCAGTATTTATGAAACTTCAGACAATCTGCTCTTGTTATGATGTATTGACCAGCATAGCAAATATCCTATATATATTTACACTGGTAGGACCTTTTTTCCTTCATATGTATTGTATTTATTCTATTTATTCTTTTATTGCATTGTGTTGAGTGGAAGCTATTATGTTATGTTGTGTTGTGTATGATCCTCCAAGTGGGAAAGAAAAAAGGGGGAAAATGAGCACTTGTAAGATACTTGGGTTTCAAACATTACTTAGGAGTATGGGAGATAACTCATATGTTCTTATTTAAAGTATGGATTGCTTCCCCTGTTCAGGATGCACTGGCCCAAAGACACTAGATAGTGACTGATTTGCTGAACCACGCCTTCCCTGTACAGGAACAAAAAAAAAGCCATTTATCATCAAGTTTGATGACACTGGGAATACTCTGATCAAAACAAAATAACAAGCAAACAAATAAAAATTGAAATTATTGCCTTTATTTCTGTGGTTTTATTCCATCAAAATTTTTTTCCAGTGAATGCCGCAGTTGGAGCCTTATTAAAAATGTGTTCAGATCCAAAGTGGCAAAAACAATGTATGAAAAAACAACCCTCGAGCCAATTCTCCAAGACAGCACAGAAATAAATTTTTCTGTAATGGGGTTTACGGGCTTTGTCAAACAAAGTTGAGACCCAAGACACACTTGATGCCAGTCTTTAGATTTATTCTTCTCAAATCACAACATTTTATCACCATTACAAGATTATCCATTCTGCTGTCTTTCTGTCTGAAATTGTGTGCATATCATATTTTATCAACCATTTTCTTATTTATGATCTCCATTCACATCCACGCAACTTTTCACATGTGTGTGAAGTGTGCATCTGTGAGAATGTGTGTGCACGCCAAGTGTGTTACCAACATTTTCCAAATAGAGTGGGTCACGAAAGATAAAGCATAGTGCATCTGTAAAACCAGCAGGGGATAACTTTTCTTGCAGACGCGTGCGCCAGTCTTAATTAAAAGAAAAGGTTGCATGCATCATGATTAATGTTGGTATGAGTGCATTTACTGTGAAGTGATCTAAGTGTTGCTCATAAGGTTTAGTGTAGGTAGCAATTTCAGTTTGCCCAGTGCAGGCATTTGTCTACATACTGTCAAAATAACATAGACAAGTCTAAATGTCCTCAATACCCTTTGTAGAAATGTTTTTTCATTCTGCCAGATGACCCTTGTCAAGACCATAGTGCATTAAGTAGGTGTTTGTCCTAATAGACCTACTTCCTGAAGACCAGTATTAAGTTCTCAATGCCCGATATTGAAATGTGTCTCTATCATGCAAGAAGATCTTAGTCATGTCCATGTCGGCTAGTGCAGGCGCCTGTCCGCATACTGCCAGAATATCAGAGACTACAATGCCAAATGCAGATGCTTGTCTATAAGCTGCTAAAAGACCATATAATTGCACAATGCCTAGTGTAGAAATGTGTCTCCCTACTGTTGAAACTATTGACCATAGTCATGCTCGCTCTCGTATTTCCAGAAAGGCAGAATCTATCATGCCTAATAATGCAAGTGCTTGACCAAATACTGACAGAAGATCAGAGGTATTCCACAATGCCCTTTGTAGAGCATGTCTCCATATTGCCAGAAGACCAGTGTCGTTCCAAAGGGCCAAGTGTGGTTGGATGTCCACATAGTGCCAGCATAGCAGGAACAAACATGAGTACTTGCCCATGTACTGCATAGACAGGAGGGGTGTGTCTACTTTGCCTAGTGCAGGTACTTGTCCATGTGCTGCCAGAAGAGTAGGGACAAGTCCACGACTCCTCTGGATCTCAGCACGGTGGTGCTCACTCCCAACATTCCCATGATGAACAGCGCGATCAGGCATCGGAATCCCAGCGTGAAACCAAACAGCCTGGAAGTGACAAGACACAAAGGCAAGACTTGTCAAAAGATGTTGAGTTGCTAAAAGTAACTGATTGGTAAAGGACATAGTCACTTTTTGCATTTTTCAACCACACTTGAGTATCAAACAGCTGTACATCTTACCTTCTTAACATCCGTCTTCGTAGCAGATTTTCTTAAGTACCTGACGACCCACCGGTACGTTCATAAACAGAGGAGACTCAGTCAGTTGCCGGTGCTATCTCCATACCCCGGTCCCCCCGTGGGTTCGGGGAAAGAATAGACCCACCGCGTCTCCCTACGCGATTCGTAAGAGGCGAAAAACTAGAGACATCGTGACTTGATTCGCATTTGCTCTAAACTGTTCTAGTGATGTTCGTGCTTAATGGCCTTATACAGCCTACACAGGCTGAAAGGCCATAAAACACCATCAATCCAATCCAATCCATACCCGAGGAACATTCTAAACCCATACTGATTCACGACTACACCAAAGGCAAATCATCACAGTACGGCAAGTTTTCACTGCCTTTCGTTTTGCTTCTAGGTGGAGAGAATAGAAGGAAAACATGCAATTTTGTTCACAGACACAAATATATATGATTCTCGCGGCTTCAACTGTCGTATTTGCAGATTTCAAGCGGCTATAGTGAGAGTTTACCTGATAGACTTCACTTGGATCTGCTTTGCTTCCCAGAAAGTGACTTCACAAATCCAACCATTCACCCATTTGTGCACTTCAAACTACTCTCCTATCTACACTCGCTCGTCATCGAGGGTGCTTCGTCTTCACCACCACATCACTTCAACTCGAAGTCCCCCTGTGGGCAGGAGGTACATAAGAATAGACCCATCACTTCTCCCTTCGTAAAAGGCGAATTACTCGGAAAATTGCTACCTGACTTGCTCGTATTTCTAACCACGTTCTAGTGCTTTTCATTCAATGGTCTTCCGTAGACTATAAAGGCTAACAGCCTGAATTTAGACAGAACACAAGGCATGCAAAATTATCAGCGTCATCTCCATTTCCATATTTTAAAAAACCTCAAAGCCGGCTCATTGCATCAAGAAGTAACAGTGCCGAGAATACAGTTTCGGGATATGTGCAGCATAGGGCATGCAAACCCTAGCCACTAAACACCTGGGGGAGCACTTCGAATGCTAGACCAGAGCCCACACACCCCATCTTAAAGAAATAACACTGCTCTAAAATCACTGTTTCACCGGGTATACGAGCTCACTGCAGGGCGCATGCTCATGTTGTGGCGCTTACCTGACTGAGATAGCGCACACTGATTCTGAAGTAAACAACCTCGCGTTGCTGTGTGCTGTGCCCCACCGAGTAGGCACGAGCTGAGAGATACGATATGACTCACTCTTGTTATCAGAATGAGATAATGCGTTCGAGGGTTGCACTGTCCTCACCAGCAGCAGATTTTAGGTTTGCACATCGAAGTCTGATTCTAAAAAACAAGAGATGCCGGAAAATCATGGCTCTAGGGACACTTGATGATTGAATGATCATGATTAATTAACTCGTGTCTGCATGTTGTTTTAGTATTGTGTTGACGTATCGCTGTGTGAGCGCTTTTGCAATACCGTTTGTCAGCATTTTGTTTTAAATGACCACGTGATATTATGCATTCAAGAAACAAATGAATCTAAGTAAGTGTATTGTATTGCATTGTACTTGTTGAGAATCTTATTGTGTTGCACGAAAGAGTGCAACTTGAATTGCATCGTGATGTATTGTGCAGTGGATTGTAGTTTGTCACATCGTAAGGTGGTGCTTTGTATTGTGTTGTCATTTTGTGATTAATGCATTGCAGTGCTGTGCACTGTATTGCGTCGCATTGCAATGTATTGCATATTATTATGCTGTGTTGTATTGCATCCTGTCGTATCATACAACGGCATTCCTTCCCGTTGGACTGCATTGCATTATATACCTTTTTTTAAAAACCAGTTAATTAATCATAGGGGCTTAGGTAGTCCAGTGGTTAGAACGCTCGCTTTACGGGTAGCTGGTGCGGTGTTCTATTCCGTGCGGATCCTAGAGTTGCATTCTTGAGCAAAGTGTGTAAGCCGCAATCCCTATCCTACCACGGAGTAAAACCGGGTGCTGCGCAGTAGCGGCTTAGGATGTAAGTTCTTACTAAAAATTATCATGCATTTGAGCATCACATACATTTATTGTTGTTGTTGTTGTTATTATTATTATTATTATTATTATTATTATTATTATTATTATTATTCTAGCAGTATTATCTCCGTCAGACTCACCTGCCCTCCACGCTCTTGCAGTATCCTCTGAAGAAGATCTCTCTGGACAGCACGTACACCACGCCCAGGCCCGCGGCAATGTCTGCAATTAATTAAACACCATGGGCATGTTGGTCTGGTGGTGTGGTGATGACCATGGGCATGTTGGTCTGGTGGTGTGGTGATAACCATGTGACATGTTGGTCTGGTGGTGTGGTGATGACCATGGGCATGTTGGTCTGGTGGTGTGGTGATGACCATGGGCATGTTGGTCTGGTGGTGTGGTGATATTTATGGGCATGTTGGTCTGGTGGTGTGGTGATAACCATGTGACATGTTGGTCTGGTGGTGTGGTGATATCCATGGGCATGTTGGTCTGGTGGTGTGGTGATGACCATGGGCATGTTGGTCTGGTGGTGTGGTGATATCCATTGGCATGTTGGTCTGGTGGTGTGGTGATATCCATGGGCATGTTGGTCTGGTGGTGTGGTGATGACCATGGGCATGTTGGTCTGGTGGTGTGGTGATATCCATGGGCATGTTGGTCTGGTGGTGTGGTGATGACCATGGGCATGTTGGTCTGGTGGTGTGGTGATAACCATGTGACATGTTGGTCTGGTGGTGTGGTGATGACCATGGGCATGTTGGTCTGGTGGTGTGGTGATATCTATGGGCATGTTGGTCTGGTTGTGTGGTGATGACCATGGACATGTTGGTCTGGTGGTGTGGTGATATCCATGTGACATGTTGGTCTGGTGGTGTGGTGATATCCATGTGACATGTTGGTCTGGTAATAACAATGTACATATTGGTGTGGTGGTGTGGTAATAACCATGCACATGTTGATCTGATGCTATGGCGATATGCCTTGCACATGTTGGTTTAGTGGTGAGGCGATATGCCATGGCTATGTAGGTCTGGTGGTATGGCGACATGCCTTGGCTCTATTAACATTCAGCTTGACCGATTCCCAACTCGTGACTGTCTGTCTTGCAAAACAAACATCTGCACTAACAACCCTACTGTCCTCTTCTGTCACCCCTCACCCCCATTAAACTGTCAGTCCCTCTAACCACTCTGCCAGCTTTGAGTATCTCTGTCTGTCTGTCTGTCTCTCTCACTCTATCTGTCTCTCTCACTCTATCTCTCTCTCTCTCTCTCTCTCTCTCTCTCTCTCTCTCTCTCTCTCTCTCTCTCCTTCCTCGCATCTTGACATCTCAAACTTTTTCTGATGAGTGAACTGACGGCGAGCGATCTGTCTCGCATACTGGTACTTACACTGGTGGAAAAAAATCCCAGCAACCCCAAAAAGTGCGAGGAACGTAGGGTACCATTCAAAGTAGTTTTGTCTGCAAACAGAAACATGACTCCTGCAATCATCTGAGTAAGCAGATACCTTGGAAATGTCATTTTATAAATTCATTTCGAAACATTAATATTTTTCTTGACAGTGACCATAGTTTGATAGAGGAATTGGTATTGTGATTATACTTAATGAAAGATTAACAGATTTCAGACTGAACATCATTAATGCGTACTAAAAAGCGACCCTTACTACTCAAAATAGAGGGGGGGGGGGGTTACATATGGATTATTGGAATATTGTCCTA
Organism: Theodoxus fluviatilis; assembly: GCA_034096865.1. Classification (NCBI taxonomy): domain Eukaryota; kingdom Metazoa; phylum Mollusca; class Gastropoda; order Cycloneritida; family Neritidae; genus Theodoxus; species Theodoxus fluviatilis. The sequence continues at coordinate 166,155 of JAWQFJ010025803.1, read as the reverse complement.
TTGTAATTTCGAGCAACGTGTATCTACATTTCCGTGATACAAACAGTACAACAAAGTAAAGTGTACATTTTGGTTGCTGTCGGACAATCGTGTGCTTGCACTCCATCGGTATATTCATTGAATCGAGAAATTCCACACAGAAAAGACAGGTCAATGGCACAAAATCTGGTCAAATCCTTCATAAAGCAGTTGTTTGAAAACTGAACATTGGAAGTCTCGGAACTCGAGTCTAACAATATTCGTCAATACTATTCATTAAAAGCTACGCCAGCTGGTTAATTAAAGTCTGTCAGGACGACCACATGAAGGTAAAGGTGGGGTTTTATTTAGTGACATCACCCATGTCTGGGTCTTAACCCCGTTTTACACTTGATCCCACTTGATCAAACCTTTATTGATACCTTACGACAAACATGGTGACAAATAAGAAGCACACAATCAGGTACCAGCACCAACTCCACTCCCTGGGGAGTATTCCAACCCGATGCTGGCTCATGGCCGCATACAAGGGTCCATCGCACTACAATGACCTACTGCTGCCCCACTGGACGGATTCATTTGCATGGGTCATAGTCATATTCTGGTCTTGTCATCAGTAGGCTGCGTGTTCATATGTGGATAAGGATAGTGTCAGTGGGACGCTGTTCTCATGGTGACCACACACAAATAAAGCAACCAGCAGCTAATACATGTACAGCAACCAAATGCATCATGGGCTGCGGTTTCCAGAGGGTTGCGATTCCGTTTCACTACTGAGGTGTTCACAGAAGTACGCTGGCGGCAAGCGCACGCGAACCCCTAAAGGTTTTCTCCGACTTGGGACCGTCCATGCGAACGCTCGCCGTGAATGCTCATCTCTGAAACATTTTGATAGCTAACGATACAGATTGCGATATTCTGGTAAACGCGCCACATTACTCCGGTGCAGCATTGTAGCGTGGAAAATAGTAACCCGTGGAAAACAGTAACCGGAAGTCATCGCAGAGTTATCTGCTCGGGACGTGCTGAGAATTCCACTCTAAAAAGAAACGGCACCCGCCACTCCGCCTGACTGACTTGGCACGCCCAGGGAGTTATGCTAAGATCCGGCCGCGTAAATATATCTGCGTTTTGTGACAAACGTCATTCTCGGCGGTACTGTACTCCATGCACCTTAACGGTGCGCGTGATTCGGGTGTAATCTTAAGCTAAACGACGTTTATTGGCGCTGCTGAAATGGTCGAAGTCGGAAACATTCGGAACGTCGTTTAGCTTAAGATTACACCCGAATCACGCGCACCGTTAAGGTGCATGGAGTACAGTACCGCCGAGCAAGACGTTTGTCACAAAACGCAGATATATTTACGAGGCCGGATCTTAGCATAACTCCCCGGGCGTGCCAAGTCAGTCAACGGTCGCGTTTTATAAAACCAGACTACAAACAGACTACAGGGAGGTGACTCCCATATTATTTCCGGCAGGGGAGACGGCTTTACACGGGGAAAAACTTTTTTGAACGCTACATCATGTGTTAAACTACACAAATGCACCAAAACCTCGTAAAGCAACTAATGCGTCGTTTGTCGGAATATATTCCATGCGAAGAACAGGTGCAGGAGCGGTAAATTGCATAAAGCACGTCCCTCGCAGATAACTCTGCGATGACTTCCGGTTACTGTTTTCCACGGGTTACTATTTTCCACGCTACAAGCATAATAGGCTACAGTATCCGTATTGTCACTCACTGCGCGCGCAGGATGCGCATGAAGTTGTCGTCCCCAGTCATGGTGGGGTAGTTGATGCCATGCTTCTTCCTGTACAGCCCCAGTCTAGCTTGTACAGTCACTGCAGTGAAGAGGGTGTTTCAGATATTTGCATAGCATTCACCGCAGTGAGAAGTTACAGCAAGCTCACATTGTGACGTTACTGAAAATTATTTATGGGAGCTTTTGCCAACGGCCGTAGAGTTGAAGAGAGGCAATTATCGAGTGGATTTGTATTCTCGTGAATTCTGAACACAGATCAGGTCTGAATGCCCTGATCAAATCCCGAAGCCCCGAGGAACAACTTTGGCTGTTTCTATGCTTGTATATAGCGACCCTTTGTTGAGATACTGGAGAAGCTCCCGTAAGCCCAACAGTCAGAGTTCTGTTCAGGAAGGCTGCCAGCTGTACATCGTGCTCAAACCAAGAGAAAATGAACGCATTTTCCAGATGGATGTGGGATTGAAAGGTGAAGATTCATGCAGGCAACATCATCGGCCACTATACCGTTGTAAATGAGAGAATATCAATTCTCATCATGTGAATGAAAACTCGTGTTAATTGTACTCTCACGTGCAATATACGACAGTCATATGCTTCCACTTTCTATTCATTTGAAGTGACAGCATGTGACTTTGCATTCTACGTAATATGCTACTGTAAATATGAAAACTGAAATCAGCTGAAGTGGATAGCATTTTTGTAATGAATTCGCGAGATATTCTCTAGCAGAAGATCATCGGCCGATATCAATCAACATGTTCTACGCCTCTGTCTCTGATTCTATTTTTAGTCTCTATGTCTCTCATTGACCGTCTCTGCCTGTCAGACATTTAGTCCGTCTGTCCGTCTCTCTCTCTCTCTCTCTCTCTCTCTCTCTCTCTCTCTCTCTCTCTCTCTCTCTCTCTCTCTCTCTCTCTCTCTCTCTCCTACCGAATGTACCTACCGAGATGAAACGTAACGAGAAGAGTGACTGCAGCAAGGGCGGCAATTTCGTCGAGAGTAAAATGGAACTCCATGCTGATGTATTCCAGAGGCCCTGACAAATGAGTTTTTCTCGACGAAGTTTGTGCAGAGTCTATCGTAGATGGCCTTCTACAGCAGCACTGTAGATATACTTCAGCGACGCTCACTGCAAGATATTGAGGTTTATATTCATGTAGAGTTACTGATAAACAGATAAACAGGGGTTGTACATATTTGACCCCATCTGTCTCACAAGTCTCTGTTATCACTTGCCATTATCGTATTTGTAACTGCACTTTATCTAAGTACTGTACCGTTTGAGGGAATTGAATCTTCGACTAGCGGGCTCTGCTCACTACACACAACACGCTTGCCACCCAGGAGCATTGCAAAAGACTCCTCCCTCCTCCTCCCGCCCCCCCCCCCACCCCCCCCCCCCCCCCCCCCCCCCCCCCCCCCCCCCCCCCCCCCCCCCCCCCCCCCCCCCCCCCCCCCCCCCACCCCACAACCGGCCGCCGCCCCCAGTCGGAGCTGAGATCCTCCTCCTCCCCTCCCCCGACCTCCTCCTCCTCCTCATTCCTCCTCCTTCTTCCCCCTACACCTCTTCCCCCTCAACCTCTCACTACCCCGTCCCTTTTACCCTCCTCCTCCTTTTACCCTCCTTTTCCCCTCCTCCCCGGCCCCCAATCTCCTCCTCCACGCAAAAAAATGTGACACAATTATTGGTGTTGTAGGCTACCTTCATGCTGCTACCTCGCAGCCCCCCTCTCCCCTCCCGCCCGCTACCCTGCTCGTCTACCCCCTACTACCCACTCGGCTGAGATCCTCCTCCTTCTTCATCCTTCCTCCTCCTTGTCGCATTTTCCTCACCTCCTCCTCCTCTCCCTCCTACCCCCCCCCCCCCCCCCCCCCTGCCGCCACCCCCCACCCCCTCCCACCCCCCCCTCCACACAGCCCCCACTACCCCCCCCCCCCTACCTCACCCCCCCCCCCCCCCTCCACCACCCCCCCCCCCCCCCTCCCCCCCCCCCCCCCCCCCCCAACCCCGCTCACCTAATCACCCACCTCTTTCTAAAAGGCAACAAAAATGAATGACAAAATTCTATGTGTAGTAGGCTACCTCCATGCTGTTACCTCGGGGGTGGTGGGGGTGGGTGAGGGGTGCTTGAAGTGCAGAGCTGGACAGAGCACTCCTCTTTCTTGCCCTTAGCATCCTTATCTCTAACACACGTGACCACATCAGGGGCTGAACTCTTCCCAAGCAAGGGCCGGCATGGCCTGAGGCTGGATGATGCTTTAAAAAACTGCCAACAAACCGGTGCATGGTTTCGCTGCCACAGAGGTAGACAGCCTACAACTTCCTTATGGTATCTCGATTTTAATTTTATGTTTCAAGTTTGAATCCAGCAGCTTGATCTTTATAGTTGTAAAGAGAGTGCACAAGTGAAGACCCATGTGTCTCGAGGAGATGGTTGGGAATTGATACAGCAACATGTTCTTAAACGGGTCAGTTTGTAGTTGGAATGTAAAGATTTTACGAAGATTGCAAGAGCAGTAAGGTACACACCGATGTAAACACACCACTTCTGAACGTCAACTGGGTGATACATCTTTTCTACCTTTTGCTATTCTTGGTCCTCAAAATCTCGTAACAAACATGTGATAAATATTTCGTGACCTTCCAACACGAAGTGAGTATTGTAAGACACTTGTAGATATCTAGATGCAGCACAGAAATCGATGTGGAGGTCAAATTTGGACTTCTGCAGATTGTGGCTCTGTTGAAGTGTTTGATCATTTATCTATAAGCCTCTTAGATTTTAAAAATAAATAACTACACAAAGTGACTTCAAAAGGAAAGTATTTGAAATTGCGAAACTAACTAGCGGCCAAACAAACAATGCAATGAGCATTTCCCCTTATTCTTTAACGTTCGATTGTGAAAAGGTTAGTTTTTACCTTCTTCTATTTTTGACAGCCCACAATCCTAGACAAAAGATTGCATGGTCGCCTGATGTGTGTGTGTGTGTGTGTGTGGAAAGATAAAAAAAAGTACTGCACGTGCGCACACACACACACACACGCGGGCGCACACACATATGCAAGCACGCGCGCGCGCAAGCACACACACAAACGCATGCACGCGCGCGCGTGCACACACACACGTGGACACACGCACACGTCACACATGTACGTAAACAAAGAGACCAGCCTTCCTATAGCCAAGTTACAGAAGAGTGCACACGTGCCTTTTGATATTTCATGTACATATGTTCGTTGATTTTTGGCCGTGTCCCTGTTTAAGATCTGTAGCGAAATGTAGGGCTAGAGAGATAGTCACAAGACGAGTCCTATTAGTATTTCATTAGTGACAAATTCCTATGCTAAGTGAGCAGCTAAAAAACCCAAAAAATACAAACTAAACAACAACAACAAACAAAACAAAACAAAACAAAACAACCCCCCCCCCCAAAAAAAAAAAAAACCACAAAAAGAAAGAAAACGCTATGACTGTTTGTTCTCTCTCTCTCTCTCTCTCTCTCTCTCTCTCTCTCTCTCTCTCTCTCTCTCTCTCTCTCTCTCTCTCTCTCACACACACACACACACACACACACACACACACACACACGTGTCGAACTCCCTTGTTGTTGTGGTTGTGCTGCAAGGAAAAATATTCCTGACTCATTTTTCATCGAGTGATGCTTTTACAACAGGCTTCCAAAGCAAGTTTATTTAAAGGTTTTAACAGGGGCGGATCAGTTCATTTTTTTTTTTTGGGGGGGGGGTAGGAACCGGGGGGGGGGGGGGGGGTGGGGGGGGGGCTTGTGAATGCGCAAAGTGCTCAGCCGGCACAGCAAAGCAGGGGGTAGGGGTGGGGGTGGGGGGGTGGGGGGGGAAGAAGACTGCAAAATGGTCCAATCTGGCGCATTCTGACGAAAAAAACATTATATATATATTTTTTATTGTAATTTTTATTTTTTTTCTGTTGGTGTGTGTGTGTGTGTGTGTGTGTGTGTGTTCCGGAAACCCCGGAACACCCCCCCCCCCCCCCCCCCCCCCCACCCCCCGTCCGCCCCTGGTTTTAGCTATCACTAAAAGTTAAAATCGAAACAATTCAGCGAAACAGTATTATCTCCCTTGCGTCCTATCACGTGGTTAATCAAATATGGCGGATGTTAGAATGTTCTGTACTTTGATTTAGAGAATGTTTCTGTGATATTAATGATTGTCATCACGGAAATTACTCAACACAATTATAACATTATTAAAATGTAACGCATTAGAGTCACTTTGTTTTAGTAGAAAATGCAAAGTTTTGACGCTTTGTGACGAAACATTTAGTGTCCACAGATCTCGCGATGTCCTTGAAGTTGAAGTTGCCAACATGCCCAGAACGAAACATCGACAACGAAGTCCAGCGCAATGTGAAAAGCGGTATGGCCTAGTGTGCATTCAGTACATCTTCCGGCACAAGCACAAATGTTTGTCTTATCTGCCAGCTTAACTTAAAGAATTAATCTTACGGCGTTTCGATATCAACGTTTACACTGTTTGACAAAATGATGACACACGGAGTCATCCACAATTTCGATCATGGAAAGAAATAAAGATTGTCTCTTGTAAAGATATGATTTGATCTATCATGATCGATTCTGTACTCTGGCACATATACATGTAGCGTTTGCCAAGCACCATAAAACAGCAGTACCAGAACGTTGTTACATTGTAGTCACAATGACACTGCGTAGTTGGTGTAGCGAACGTCGTCATTTTGCCAAAATTGGCTTTGCAGTACCTAATTTCACCGTTGATTTTCACAAAGGTATGCCTGCACCACAGTACGAAAATCGCAAACCCAGAGTCCCAGGGAAGCCCTCCTAGGCTACGTAGCCCCTACTCCAGCTCCCAGATTCACCCCTTCCCTGACGAGCCTTCCGGTGGAACTCCTGGAGATTATCCTGTACCCTCTGGATTGCTTGTCTCTGGCATCCTGCCATGCAGCGTCACCCATTTTGGCAGCAGTCATCAGCTCCCCCAGCTTCCTGGACAAGCAGACCTCCACCAAGCTCCACTGCCGAACCATATGCTTCAGGGACCTGCCGCAACTGTCGCGCTTTCAGGAGCTCTGGTACTTTACATACTGCACAGCGAACAACCCTCACATGAGTCTCGTGCTCACAAGAAAGCGCCCGAAAGGTTGCACTTCATCTGGCGACTGCAACAACGACGCCCTGCGCCCCAGGAGAATGCGAGAATCACCTGGAGCGGCCCTGGGTCGTCGGCACAGAAGGAAGCCCCCTTCTGAAGTATCAGAAGGCTGGGCATTGAGCGAGTCCACGAAATATTCCACGAAGCCACGCAAGGCCCTTGCAAAGAAATACACGAGTCAGGCGGAATCTAACGAGGCAGGGTCGAGCAAGGGCTGCGGGATGGAGGCCATGGACGAGGAGTCTGACTCAGAGGAAAATCATCTCTACATGGCCCACAGCGAGTGTGCCTGTACCAAGTTTCCTGGGGAGGAAACAGAAGGAGGTGGCGGCGTGACACTGTGTGGGAGGCATGCCACCCTGCACATCGGGAGTATAATCCACAGCCTGGTCAGCTTCCTGATCACAGCTGGATGCTACCCCGCAAAGAGCCTCACGCCCTACCCAGAGCCCTTCTTTGCATACCTGCCCCCGCCCATGCTGCAGAAACCCCAGGCTTTTGCGGCCTTCGTCACCTTTGCTCTGGCTTTCCCTGAGCTGCTCGAGATAGCACAGCGGTCGAAAATAGCGAAGTAAGTCCAGCTTCATCTCGACTTAGTTTTGAAAGGAAATGCCGGCCGAGCCGTCGTGGATTTGGTCCCTGTCTGCAGTAAATAAAAATGATTAATTTTTATAAGCGGGATTCCCGCATTGTATTAGAATCTGGAACTGTTGAGCAATGAAACAGGGCTCGCTACTTTCACACACACGCACACACACATGCTCGCGCGCGCGCGCACACACACATGTATTTCAGGTTGTAGTTTCAACACAGTAGTTATTCAAACCGTAAACGCATCCGCTCACCTATCCTCACTTATACGTTTGTGAGCGAGTGTGTGCATATTCGTGTGTGTGTGTGTGTGTGTGTGTGTGTGTGTGTGTGTGTGCGTGTGTGTACGTGTGCACGCGCGAGTGCGCGTATGTGTACACACATTCATCTCTTATTTCATGGAGTACATTCTCAGACGTAAATGCAGCTACGTCCACTTGACTACCAATACATGTTATCGTCGTCGTCGTTGTCTCTGCCGCTACTGTTGTTATCGTTGTCGTCGTCGTTTTTATTGACTCACATGCGAAGCAAAAGTGAGTCTATGTACTCAGCCGTGTCGCCCGTCCGTCCGTCCGTCCGTCCGGGCGTAAAAAACTTCAACGTTGGATTTTTCTCGGAGACTATTAAGTCTATCAACACCAAATGTGGCATGATGGTGTATGATGACAAGGCCTCAAAAAACATACATAGTGACTTGACCTTGCTTCAAGGTCAAGGTCACAGGAGCCATAAATGTGGTCTCAAAAACAGCTATTTTTCACATTTTCCCAATTTTCTCCCACGTTATTGAGAATGGCGACCTTAGCTACAAGTGGTATATAGGTCAAAGCAAGCCCTATCTTTTGATACCAGTTTGGTTGACCTTGCTTCAAGGTCAAGGTCACAGGAGCTCTTCAAAGTTGGATTGTATACATATTTTGAAGTGACCTTGCCCCTGAACTATGGAAGATAACTGTTTCAAACTTAATAATTATGTGGGGCACATGTTATACTTTCATCATGAGACACATTTGGTCACATATCATCAAGGTCAAGGTCACTTTGACCCTTATGAAATGTGACCAAAATGGGGTAGTGAACCACTAAAAGTGACTATATCTCATGGTAGAAAGTGCCAATAAGCACCATTGTGCTTCCTATGTCTTGAATTAACAGCTTTGTGTTGCATGACCTTGGATGACCTTGACCTTGGGTCAAGGTCACATGTATTTTGGTAGGAAAAATGTGTAAAGCATTTCTTTGTGTATGATGTCATTGGTAGGTTTAGTTGTTTGACCTTGACCTTGAAGGTCACCTGAAGGTCAAGGTCATATAAAGGTCAAGGTCAAGCATGTGAGTCGTATGGGCTTTGCCCTTCTTGTTAGTGTTGCTGGGATTTCATATGTATGATTCATCAATAGGTACCAGTAGAACATCGCTGTTACTCGTACAGGAGCAGAGGCTGTCGTCAATGAGATGCATGTCCCGTTCGTCTCGCAAATAGTCCAAATCACAAGACCACGTCTCTCTGTTAGTATTACACACAGACATGGGCTGAAATGAGATCACATGCCTCGGATGGATTGTTTAATCATTTGATCAGCAAATCTCTCCGTCACCCTTGTCCTATAATGTCGTATTTTAGCGTTTTCTCAGGCCATCCATTTTGTATGAGGTCTCACCTTGCCCTTCCCTGCCAGACTCCTAGTCCACGCCGGAGGCCCTCGTGAGTTCAACGCCATGGTGGAGTCTGGCTGGTTGGGTCAGCACGGCGATCCTGAGATGACCCTGGAGCTGGTTCTGCTGATGACATCCCCTGGCTCGGTGTGGCTGGTTCTGGCTCTTGCTGTATACATAACCGAGGCTGGAGGGCTTAGTGTCTGGACAGGGGCCTTGAGCTACATCACCCTTTCCACTCGCCAGACCTTCTCTGCCCATTGTTTCCCTCCCAACATGTCACCGTCGGTCCTACGCCAAGAACTGGCCTCCTCGGTGCTTCGGGTCCTGCAGCCCACACACAACCAAGGACTTCCTGCAGAGGTGGTGAACCGCTATCACCAACTTCAGCTCGAGCTCCCGACCTTCTCTTCCAAAGCCCTCCTCATCAACGCCCTCGTCAGCCACATCAAGTCCACCGTCGACAAGATGGACGGCCTATGCCAAACCCGCCTGGAAATCCACGAGCTCAAAGCGCTCCAGAGCTTCCTCACCTCTTTGATATGTAAAGACTCCAGAGAAGAGAGCGATGATTCGGGCGACGACTTGTTCAACGAAAGGGCACGGAGATCAGGTAGCAGGAGCAGGAGGAAGACAGAGAAGGGTACGGTTCACTCCGCCATTACTACCTGCCTCCGTCGAATCTTGAACAGCCTCTTCCTCGAGGAAGTTAAGTGGTATCTCAAAGACAGCATGTGCCACCGCTACCTGTGCAAGCACTACGGTGACGAAGGAGGCCCAGACCGGAGCGAGGTGCCGTGCTGCCTGGACCTGTCCGTGTGCAAACTGCCCTACAAAGCGTGGCCACCTCACCTGCTGTGCCAAGCGGGTCACATGGTGTCCACTGTGGCCAGGGTGTTGGAGCTGGACATTGTCCTGTGGGTACAGGGTCTACACAGCATGCCCCTGGTGGAAGGTGCCTACATCGCCTTTGTCAAGTCCCTTCACCACAGTGGACTTGCTCCAAAGGAGCGAAACACGGAAAAATGGCTGCCTCCTCTTGTCACCCTTTTGGAACTTCAGGCTTGAGGGTTTCTGCTGAGGGGGACAGCTGCGATGCCTGGTGGTCCCCCTATGATCACGTGGTAGGATCCATCCCTGCATATGCTCCATGCAGATGCGGTCATGTGATTGTGTGAGCAGATCTGGAGTTGCATGTGATGTTCTATTTCTTACAGATCCTGTTGAGTATGGATGGGGATGACCGTTTTGCAACTGTCTATGAGCAATTAAGCAGTTGCACTTTTCCAGTCTATCAAAACTTTGAAAAAGTAAAATTCAAGCCTGAAGGAAGAAGTCCGTGCATTTTTCCCATTTTGAAATATTAAATGAAGTCTGAATGTGAATGTGTCATATGAAATGAAATTTTATCATACACATATTTATCATCTTGTGGATCGTTTGGGACACACTTTTATAAGAAATTATGCAACATTAACCTTTTTTGTACATAATTTTGTCTTTTTCATGTGGACTTTTTAATGATGATTTTAATACATTTTAATTATGAGTACAATAAGTTGAGGAGCATGTTTCAAACATTTAGCTACATAAAACATCACTATCATTGTATGGTAACACAACTTACATGTACACATCCACACCCAAATTTCCACAAGGCAGCATAATAAGTGCTCAATGTTGGTAAAGTTTACATCTTTATTAAAAACTTAAGAGCATTTACAAAAGATGTGATTGATTAAATGTCCCAAGTCAGCAACTGCTATTCTATTCAAAATCTCAGGATCAGAGTTTGTGTTAAAATATGTGGACAACTTTTCACATAAATACATTCATTGAAAATATGGGGAAAAGACTCCAGCATACGTAGACCACTTACAAATGTCAAAAGCCAACCAGTGATACAGTTAATTCCAGCAAAATACAAAATGTAGTACAATCTATCATAACCATGCATACACATAGAAAGTACAAAAAAGTGTTAGAAGATATATTAAAATGTGATGTGAAATATTTAATACATATCTAAATGAAGCATTATGCAATTCACATCAAACTTTTGTCACTACTTGAAAATAAGGGGCATTGAAAAGTTTGCAATATTGTTCTAATTTAATTATACTATTTCTCTATCATTCAAGCTCTTTAGAAGAAAAACATTCAGCATGACTTACAGGCACATGTTGGCTCCTGAAGACCAACACTTGACCTAAACATACAGCATGATGACATGGATACTGAAAAGACATGTTTAAGTCCAGTTCACAACATCAGTGACTGCACCACTGATTTTACAACCCTGTCAACATGCAATAGAAACTGGCCTACCAAATGGTGAATTTCAACTGCTCAGAAATTTGTTTTTGTAGTTTTGCTATAGTTAATGGTTGTGTTTTTAAAATAGAGTTTGTATATTCAAGATATTTCCACTAATTTCTGAAAAGTTTTGAAAAAAAAAAATCATGTTCTCAAAGTCACCACACTATATGTCTTTACATATCTTAGACAATTTCATTGAAAAGTGTACTGTTATGACCAACAAAACAAATAAGAGGCTCTAAGGACAGAAAATCCTCAGTCTAATTCAGTTTATTATCTACTAGTGCTTAATTAATATTTTTTTATAATTTAGAATGTAGCCTCATGTGATGAGTATTTCAACCAGAACAAAGTGCAGTGCCACAAGCTTTCATAAACACTTGCTTCCTGCCAGTTGAAAGTGGCATCAAATGCAGCACTAATGCACAATATTACTAATACCCATGTCTGAAAGCATGATTTATTTATTGTATGAAAAGTACCCTATTTTGATTTTTTTTGGGGGGTAGCCTTTTATATAATATTGAGCCCCCCAAGTTTACCACCATGTTTATTGAACATTGGAATCATCAATACACAGTGTATGGTTGTGATTGAAATAAAACCTTCAATACTTGAGCATTGTCTTTGCAAAGAATACTGAGAAATGCTGATTGTGTCTCTATAAATGATATACAGCCACTTCTCTTGTGTGAATACAAATCATTCAAGCACATTAATACAACTGTGAAAACACCAGTACACAGTGATGTACACAGTCAGTTTTGGTTGGAGGTACTGTAGGCATGTAATACTTATGAACCACTATGAATAAGGCACATGAGTACAAGTATACAGCAGCATGGCAAGATATTTACTTTCCTTTTCCATTTTACTTTTCTCTTTAACCCCTTCAAAACATGAGCAATCACATTTTCATGATATGTAACAACCAAGAAATATACATCTTATGTTTTGATAATATTCCAAAAAATTGTTTAGAATAGTAAAATTTTTCATGCAGGTTTCTGACAACCAGAGACCTAAATAAATAACTTCCTCGATTGTAAAGTTGCATCCACACTTCTTATCAACGATCAGAAGGTAGCACTTCTTTGCAAACAAGATAAGCACATGTTGCAATGAGACGAGATCACAGCTTACATCAAAAGCAATGGAATGGATACTTACATAATGTAAAGCAATAATTCACTATCAGGTTCATGAGTAGATGAGTATAATTCAGCAATACAGTTAACACGTAACATGTTAGCACAAAAACAAGATTCTCTCAGATAAACAACACTATAATGAATCAACACTGATTCACATACAATCCTTGTCAGGCTCTGCCGTTGAAACTAGAGTGTAAACAATGAAAACATGCCATCGTCCTTGCAATGCAACATACAAAACTTCACTAAAATAAATGCCTGTCCAAAATATTTAAATGCATAAGTGTATAATATCAGATATTTAGAATGCATCTTAATGCAACCTGGAGTTGTGACATCCTCATTATTATCAAGCTCAGTTCCCCTTCTTGGGTTCTGTTTGATCTCTAATGTACATATTGGGGTCATATCTGGCCCATGTAGGTAAGTATATATATATATATCATACTGGATTTTCTGTTGAGTCATGCAAGCATACTGGTATTGTTTTCTCCATACTCATCCATGGATACAAGTGGAATGGGTCACTACACATAGACTTCAGCTAGATGTGGTCAGCTTGCTTGCCATTTTCATGGTGCAACGAAACCTAACTCTCTGTTTCTCCATCTTCAGAGGAAAATCTCATAGAAGATGTGAGCACTGAAAATTTTCAATCTATCCCTTTGTCCTCATACAAACAACCAGCTCCACTGTACATGGAAAGTCAAGACAGTGCTAACTGTTACTACATATCAACAGCACTGGTATATCAGCACAGCCTTGCAAACGATGTGTGTGTTGTTTCATGGGAACTGGCGGTGCATTGTTTTCATTCCTCTTCTTCCTTCAGACAGATCTATTTGAAGATGCAAGCTCCTTGCATACTAGTATCAACGCAAAATACAAAATAACAAAAAACAAAACCACCAAACTTAAAAATGATATTTTGAGCAGAGGCTTGGCATTAAATCCATCTATGAGGCTGATGGTACAGTAAAGCACAGTCAGTGCCAGAAATTGCACTTGGTGACATCTTTACTTAGTCAAGTCTCTCTCTGGATGAAAAATCTTATACACTGACCAGTGGACAGAACAAGGAAAGAATATGTATTGTTGATGCAATACTTCTTTGAAACTGTGTTCTACCTTCAGATTGCAGTACGCATACTTTATAGTATTTAATCATGCTTGAACAAATTCTGATTAGTATCTGATATGGGTTCTGGTGCTTAGCAGTTTGAGGCACTACATTCACTCATCCACTCCCAACTGGTTTGTGGGATACCTATGCTCATACACAAAGGGATGGGTCTGATGCAATAACAATGCAATGATGCCCATCAGACACCAAACAGCAATGTTCTGTTTACTTATTTTCCAACTCTAACTTGATGCAAAGCTGCTGCAAATGAATATATATATTCAACCACATACACACACAAGTTGAACAGAGAATTGCACTCATCGGCTGCTTCAAGATGCTCTTTTCATCAGTTGGAAGAAGTGGTCAAAGAGGAAGCCAGGCCACTGACAGTTATTAATTGTGGCCCAGTTTAGTCAAGCACGTAGAATTTGTAAATTAGATTATGTACCTACAAGAATTTATTATATATTTTGAAAGATGTGGAACACTTTGGCATGTCAAAAGTTATTATTTGCTTTTCAGACTCATGAATGTATACTCTATAAGCTTTTAGGAGATTACAACTGCTGGATAAGTGCAGGCAACTGTGGGAGTGACATAAGGGTCACCAGATATATATCATCAGCATTGAGTCAGCACATTTGTTCCAACAATCCAATCCATTAAGATTTTCATCCAGAGAGAGGGACACCTTCAGTTACGTGATTCAGAGGCCAGATCTTATTCTGGTCCATTCTGCCTCTAATCCGCCATTGCTTTGTGCAGTGACTACAGTCTATATGTGCAATGATATTATACCTCCGTCTTGTCCTGTTCTAGGGGCGCATGATAGATTTTACTCTTTCCATACCCATTTACAACTGTGATAGTCTTTGTTGGTGTAGGGGGCGGGGTTGAGTACTTCCTTCGCCTTCGAACAAAGACCACAGCGATGATAACACAGATGAGGAGGAGAACGGCGAGGGCGATGAGGATGGGAAGGAGTGGCACGCCTGCAGCAGTGGAGGTGGTGGTGCCGACTTCGTAGACACCATTGTCAGGGTTGAAGTCCAAGGCAATGACGGCGATGTTGGTGCCACGGCCCTGCTCTCCAATGCCCTGCAAGTCTTCTGCTGCACGCTTGCTTCTTCCAAATACACCCACGCTGTGGTACTCCACACTGCGCTTGCCGATCCCTCGAGCTGCGTTCTCCTCCGACCTCACTGTGTAGATGGTGTGCAGGAACCACTGTCGTCCTCCGTCCACCTGTGCCACAGACCATGAACCCATTGATGTATGGCAAATAACATGATTTGATTGAAACTGGTACTGTGCAAAATGGAGGAGGAAGGGATGGAGAGGACCCCGTTGATGTATGGCAAATAACATGATGTGACTGACACAGGCAGTGTACAAAAAAGAGGAGGAATAGGCGGAAATGCGAGGAGGACAATGAGGGTTGGGAGTGATATTGAAAGAAGAGATTGGATGTTGGTTGAGGAGCCGAGGGAGCAAGGAGCTATGTGTTGACACGTTGTTTGAATTGTAGTGACAATCATGTTTGTCCGTCCTTCCGTCCGTCCCTCCCTCCCTCCCCCTTGTTCGTCCGTCCGTACCTCCCTCTCTCCCTCCCTCCCTCCCTCACACACACACACACACACACACACACACACACACACACACACTCACACACACTCATGCATACATGATGTCAAACACAGAACCAGACCGACAAACGGATACACGCTGACATCTTAAGACGTGCATGAAGACAAGCTAATGAAAACAGAGGCAGAGATTAGAAAAAAGCTGGGGCAAAATCAAGGATAGAACCTCTAAGAAAGAAAAAAGAACACACAAAATCAGTGATGGATACAACACAGACAATGGGTAGAGACGCGTTTTGAAATAGTCCGAAACTGAACGTGCTCCAGGTTGTAAGCTGAAGAAAAACTAATGTCTAAGGAGTTTATCGCTATAGAAAATATGCTGACAAATCATGCGGGAAAAAGTCATGCACAGCTTTAAAAAGCCAAACAAAAAGCTAGAAATACAAAGGCAGATCCGGTGACGCAAGAATGCCATACAGCATTAGAAACTGTAGCACTCATGAATGGAAAAAGAAAGCCAGACACAAGAGAGAGGAGGGGCAGAATTGGGCAAACGCTTCACCTGGAAGAGAGGCTGGCAGTCCAAGGAGAAGCCATCAGCTCCGGACTGCTTGACCAAGTCCAGAGCTTCTGGGTCCTGACTGGCCATCCTGGCATTGAAGGGGATGTCACGGAACCTATCCATCTGTGTGAAGGGTGCGCCCTTGTCCTGGAAGACGTAAAGCAGTATGTAAGGCCTTGTTTTGTAGTGTGATGTTAAAGGCAGTAGCCTACATCTGATTCTCTCTCTCTCTCTCTCTCTCTCTCTCTCTCTCTCTCTCTCTCTCTCTCTCTCTCTCTCTCTCTCTCTCTCTCTCTCTCTCTCTCTCTCTCTCTCTCTCTCTCTCTCTCTCTCTCTCTCTCTCTCTCTCTCTCTCTCATCCTTCGTCCCCATATTGCATGTCAGTTAGTAACAGTATGACTCAGACCGGCCCTCTGAACTATGCAGCACTATAGCTTTCGAAGGGTTCCGGCCACAACTTTACAGAAATACAGCACGGACAGGATTATTTTGTTCACTGTCAGAAAACACACCAATGCATGTCATCATTTAAATATTTCATAAAACTTGCCCCATTATGCAGAAACCATAGACTCGGGAACAAGAATCTTGTGGAGAGAAAAACCATGAAATGTACTACATTCACAATTTATTCTACATGCGCGCGCGCGCGCACACACACACACACACACACACACACACACAGTCACACACACACACAAACTGGATGGATACCCCACCCATATTCCGATGTGAGCAGAATGGCAAAGCCTGTAGTCAGGAGGCGTACCAGGATTTTGAAGGCCTGCTCCAGAGTTGGGGACTCGGCGATGCAGCCGTACTCCCGGTTGTCTGGGTCGTACTTGGGGATGTAGCCGTCCTTGCCCGAACACAGGAACACCTTCTCTATGTTCAGCTTGAAGGAGCTGCCCAGCTTCTGTACCGGGTCCACATCCACTCGCCCATAAATCTTGTCGCCTGGAGAGCAGGAGGGATGTGAGGGATGGATTACTGCACACTATCACACCAGAATCAATTACTAGTTTCGTCCTTTGACATTAGATGAGAATTTATGTACAACAGCAGCAGGTGGTGCAGATTTTTTTTAAAACCTCAGTCAGTCAAGTAGGGTACTATCGAGTTCAGGATATCTCTGCTATATTTGAAGCAACATGCTTGCCCACCCTCTCAACAATTTTGTCTACCTTGACCCCGAGAGACTACCAAGAAGAAGTACAAGAGGAAAAAGTTATGATACAGAATAGGGACATACACCCAGTATGGAAAAAAGGGCCAAGTACAGTTCCCATTATCACAATGACCAATGTCTCCCAGCAAGACTAGGCAACATCTAGCTCACATGTCATCAAGCGATCATAGGTCCCATGTCCTCTGATAACACGACTTCCTTCTACATAGGAAAAAAACATTCGAATGTATTCCCTACCTGGAGCGAAAGACACATCCTGGCCATCTCCAAATCCCATGGAGCCATCGGAGGTCCAGAGCTCGCGCTTGCGCATCAGATGGAACTGTGTGTTGAGGCTAAAGCGCTCTGCCACAGGGTCGCTGACCTGCTGGAACCTGATGGGCAGGTCAAAGGTAACGGGGGCACGTGGGTTGCAGTTGACAGGCAGGGAGTACTCCTGGTCGATGGCCGTGGTGCAGGGGATCAGCTTGATGGTGTAGCGTCCAGAGTAGTCCCTCACCTGGAAAGTGCACAGGAAAAGGAAACAGTGCAAAGCCATGCCACTTGCTGAATGATTTGAGAATGAAAAGTTCTCTCCAAAGTAAAACCTTGCTGATTAATACATAATACACGCAGGAGGAGGGGGATGATTTGGGGGGAGGGGGGGGGGGGGAGAGAAGGGGGGGGGGGGGGAGGAGGAGGAGATGGGAGAGGAGGAGGAGGCGGTGATGGTGGCGATTGCGGCGACTGCGGTGGAGGTGGCGGCGGCGGCGGTGGAGGTGGTGGTGGTGGTTGTGCTGCTGCTGGTTCCTACTCTTATAAATCAAACTGAACCTAAAAGCCTTCGTACTGAGAATTACTCGGTACATATTTCTGTCACAGTGTGCCATAATTTGGTGAGATGATCGAACAGTTTGAACTTACCGCATAGTCCGAGACAAACTCCCACATCTGCTCAGGCTGTTCGTAGGTAGGCTCGCTTTGGATCAAGGAGAGGGAGAAAGTCAGGTCTTGGTTGTCAGGGGAGATAACCATTGACTCCAAGGTAGACCCTGTTAAAAACAAAAGTAATGTCCCGTTGTAAACAATGTACCCCGGATCGCACGACACTACTGATGGAAAGAAATGGAGTTGCTTAATAAACATTAGGAAGAACCCTTTAAAGTTTCGTGTAAAACTTCTCTGTTAGTTGACATCAACATATGTAAAAGCAAGCCAAAATAATTGTAGCTTTTTAATTTGAAGCAAATAATTATGTGTTCATCATTTGCCCTGCAGTACAGAACTTTTTCCATATCTGATTCCATAGTAGGTTAAAGACGACTTCTCAAGTCAAGATATAAAGAAAAAACTAAAACAATTCCTACTACAAAATCTCGTAGGTTTTGTTTCTAAATGACTAAGCTTACAAGATTTTGTACGACAGGGGAATAAAAGAGAAATAAGATAGAATTTTCATCATTTATTTCAATTACATAACTGTCCTCCTTTCTGATGGCAGGCAGAGCAGACCAGTAAGAACAAAAAGAAAGTAGAGATACTCTGGCTCTATAACAGTGTGGTACAAGGCAAGGATTACAGTGGTCGTTAAGCGAGAATCAAGGGGCCGGATGTTCAATAGATGGGCTAAATTAGTGTCAGTTAGTGACTAGTTGCAAGGTAACTAGCTATCACTTAGGCTCACTATCTATCGGAGTTGCACAGCGTCAATTCAACTGAAGCTAACGCGAGTAGCTGAATGTTAGTCCTGCTACGTCACAAGGTAATAAACATAGCTTTTTCATTGGTTAGTTGATGAATGCAACGATTATATTTGACTGGGTGGGTTGGGGGATTTTCCACACATGCAAGATATTTTAGGAGATTCCTCCTTAATTGAAGGGATTGAAGGCGGCATTGACACGGACGATTTTGGATCTAACCTTCAGCAAGAAGAAGCCGAAGGTAAGCTACCTATTGTTACTTAGTCAGGGAACGAAATACAGGAAAATGTCAGGAAGGAAAGGGGTCTTCACCGGGAGCAGCCTCAGACATGGCTAAAGCCTGAAAACACAACTATACGAGCCCAGCCAAGCTTTGCGCACTTCTATTTTTAGCTGACGCGCGGACCTCAGCGACACCAGGAAAGATTATAAATACATTGTTGTCCTCGAACCTGCCTTTGGCTGTGTTTATAATACAACTATCTTCAGTTTTCGCGTCTTTCAGACAGCTTACCAGATCATCGGAAATAGATCAATCTCGAGAAGGATTATGTTGCTTTTGACTGGTAACACAATTTTACGGCCAAAAGCACGGTAAATGAAGAAAAACTCGTGTAGATTATGAACAATTCGAAGTAAAATTGGGGATGAGCGCTAATTAAACGCATTTTACACCATTCTGAAAACAGACAGCGATCATTCGATGGTATGTGACGAGGGCGGGATAATCGTATACATGTACTGAGTAAAATCGCAGAGCGAGTAGTTCTGGCATTTCTGGCGAGAGAGCCCATTTGCGATTGTACGCAAACTTCAAGTCTTCCCTCAGCATATTCACGATCTGCAGCACGTCAGCTCGCCGAAAATCGAAACCGCTGGTGAAGATCTACGTCATCGAACTCCACAAAAGGATCAAAACGATCTCGATACGCCCGATTTCGTCTCTGATGTCGCTGACGAAAAATCTGGTGAATGATCGCCGCCATGTTTACCTCCCAACTAAGGGACTTTAGAGCTGCTCCGACCACCTCTAAAATCTTCCCGCTAACTTAGCTGTCAGTTAGTCAAACTAGCGCTCGAGCAACCCAGTTAAGCTATCCGGCGCTAACTTAGCTGGTAGGTAGCGTTTTAGCTGACAGCTAGCCGATAACTGATTGTTGAGCAACCGGCCCCAGATTTGGAACTAGGCAAGGATAAAAATGGTCGATAAGCACGAGTCCAGGCTGACTGAAAGGCGTAGTACAAGGCAAGGCTTAAAGTCATCGATAAGCAATAGTACATCCTGACTGAAAGGAAAGACCTCCACTTACCAGGATGAGTGTGGACAAAGAGGCCACGGAAGCGAGCCTCAGTTCGGAAGGAGACAGCCAGTCGGCCGTCATCACGTATCCTCATGCTTGTTGGGAACATGTACCCTGCATGGAACAGCAAAAATGGCATTAAAGGCTAGTAACGCTATACTATATAATTGCATCTTCTAACACTCATCATTTTCAATGAGGCTGCTTCAGTACGAAGCTGATGCAATATGGCTAAATTCACGTGCATGCAAAAATTAGGTGTTTAGTAATAAATAGTCCATTTTCACACACACACACACACACACACACACACACACACACACACACACACACACACACACACACACACACACACACACGGGAATATATAACAACCACATCAGTTGGACCAAAATTTACGCACAAATAAAGAGGTGGCCTGTTTAACTTCATGGTACAGTAGAGGTGAAAACTTTGTTTTTACGCTTGCAGAGAGTGCAATAGACCATTTCTTCACCACGTGTAATATCCTATCAATAAAACCTTTGTTCTTAGGGTTTCTTATTCAACAAAGGACACGGGTGGATAGGCTGTCACGTCAACCGAAAGATCTTGGGTTCGATCCCCGTGTGAGGTCTTGAAACTTCAGCCTATGCCCTACAAGCTTTCGACACTATGGAAGGGGAAAAGTGCCCTTGCAGCCGAGTCCACTCACCCTGAAGACCGTTCTCTCCCTCGGGGGAGCTGATGCCGTTCTGCCACAGGATGGCCGTGTCATAGACGAAGATGAGCTGCAGCTGAGTGTTCATGTCGTAGTGAAGCCAGCCCCCCGTGGCCACGGGCGAGTGGAACACGTAGGAAACGTACAGTGGGATGCGCATAGCCACGTAGGATTGCTTCAAGTCCAGCACCTGCAAACACAGCGTCACTCCTCGTCAGATCATCTCCTGTGGGTTGTTGGTAAGAATAGGCCCACCAAGTCTCTCTTCATCATTCGCAAAAGGCGAACAACCAGGAAAATCAACTTGGCTTGCTTTTAACTCTACCCATCTCTTGTGATTATGTAGACTTACATAACCTAAATGGGCTGAAAGGCCGTAAAGCTCTATTCGTTTCATCTCATCTGATCAGATCATGCGGTTCGTGGATAGCTCTGTTAGCACATGGCAACGGCCAACGTGTCCATTAGAGTGCTGCGCTGCTGAGATTCCGCGCATGCGTGAATCAACGAGAAGAAATGAATGAAAAATTTCCAGATATGAGTAACACACAGGTATGTGGATTTTTGCCTCCAAACAGCAATCATCTCAAAGGTGTGTGTGTGTGTGTGTGCGCGCGTGTACGTGCGAGTGTGTGTGTGTGTGTGTGCGCGCGCGCGTGTGCGTGCGAGTGTGTGCGTGTGTGCGTGAGTGTGTGTATGAGTGTGTGTCTGCGTCTGTACGAGCGCACGCAAAAGAGTGCGAGCGTGCGCTTGTGCACGCTTGCCGATTTATGAATAAAACACGTGTGAACATCATGTGTACAATCTTTTCCCCAAAATAATTAAGAACCACTCCTACATATATCGTCTGAAGGTAGTCATTTTCTCTTTTTCACTGCTTCTCTCGATCATCCGATGCCAAAGTGTCATTAAGTATTTTCAAACATCCACCTGACCAAATTAAAGCGAACCTATCATTGCATGTATGCTGTAATAGCCGAACAGCTTCTTTCCTCCGTACCTGCCCATCTGTGTTGATAGTTCCTCCACACTCGTTCACCAGTTCCGACATGTCGAAGTATGTGACGAATTCCCACAGACAGGCATCCATGTTTAAGTTCCTGTAAAGAGAGACGCATACTTCATAAACAGATTTCGATAACTTCACAAAAGGCGTTCAATTAAGCATCGAAACAAAAGAACATGAACATAAAGGGCATAGGTAAGAGTAATATATATTTCGTTCTCAACTGCTACAGCTAAGTGTTCATGCAAATGACATAAAAGCAGAACAATGTAGTACAGGCACAGATTTAAATGTAAACATCCTTATTAGATAGAGTCATGCATTCCCTGATACATGCTACCTACACATCTAACTAAGCCCACAAGTTTTCCAAAAAAAGATTGTTCTTTTCGGTCAATAGAAGGGTACTTACAGCTTCTCTTTCAATACTTTTTCTCTATTTGTGGTTTTTTCATTGCCTCGAGATTTCCAATTGTCAATTAATCTCTTCATTGTCCTTGTCATCATTTTCGTCGTTGTCATCTACGTCGCCACCAACCCCTATAACAGTCAGCATCGCACCAGTGCCACCACTGCCTACCACCAGCACCACAGCAAGGATCTCTGCAGGGAAACTGACCTGTAGAAGCGGAGAGTGGGGTCGGTTCGGAGCCTGGTGCTGTACTGGTAGGGCTCGGCCTCCCCGATGATGTTGGGGTTCTTGGTCTGGTTGGTCAGGAAGCCGAACTGTGTGGGTACCTCGTTGAAGTCCAGCAGGTTGGAGCAGCGGTGGGCAGCCAGACGCGTCCCGTCCCTGCTCAGGGTCAGCTCGAAGTTGGAGAGCTGTCGAGTGGAGATGACGGGCATCATGCCGTCCCTGTGAGGAATGATCACCGACACGCGCACCTTGTTGGGGTGGTCGGGGTCATCCGAGCCTGCAAAGAGTGCATTCAACGGTTCCTGTCACAAGATAGCCGACTTCGCTATGAGGTAAACCAGCAGCCATGGCAACAAGGATAACAGGAACAGCAACAACGCCAGCAAAGATTGCTGCAGCAGTAGCACTGGCAGCAGTAGCATCAGCAGAAGCTGGAAATGAAAATTGGTCATATCAAAGAGAGATGAAAGCAAAACACGAACACTATCGCATCTTCCAGAAGGAAACATGCTATTCATTTTCTTGTAAGAGGATACATCTAGGAACAAAGCAGTACCTTGAATTAGAATAAGAAACGTTGTTCTGTTCTAATAGGTATGCAATTGTTTCTACTTACATCTACCTTGAAAATAACAATACACTCATACTTTACTCAGTTACAGGGATTCACCTTGCATGGACATCGCAAAAATTAGCGCTCACAGTCATTACGCCCTTGATTAAACCACCAACCCGTGTTTGGCGTAACACACCATCCTTTAACACTTCACCACATCTTTGTTTGATCTCAACCAGATAAGTGCAGACCAGCACGTACTTATGTAGCGAAGTTTGGCGGTGAAAGGTTCGGCGCCCACAGAGTCCATATCCCGCGGTTCGCAGATGCCCTCTGACCTGGAGATGATCACAGGCTGGCTGAGCAGCTCCAAACCAGGATCGCCCTCGGAGTTGACAGCTCGTGCCCCGCACTGGATACGGCTTCCTGGAAACAGAAGACGGCAAAGGGGAGGAATAAAATGACTGAAAATGGCGTGTGTGTGAACAAACATTACCGTCATGGTTATAAAAAGACCCCAGACTTCCAGTTTCAGAACTCTGGAGAAAGTTCTGCGGATAAGAATTCCATTCGAGTGAGACGCCTTCAGCGAGCCAGCTGGCATGCATTACATTACTGCCCACATGTGGAGAGATATTATTTTTAAAAACCTACAATTTTCACTAACGCAAACTTTCTCATTTTCACACATTTGCAAACTCAATGAAACTACAGCGGCCGGAAACAGAAATCAATGAAGAAGGTAAGACAATGGCGTACAGAGAGGAAATTTTAGGTGTCTCCTTAGCACTATCCAGACGACATATTTCGACTTCAAACGTGTTGCTAGACTAATAATAAGATAACATTGCACAATCAGATACTGCCATATTTCCAAGTCAAAGAGCCAAAAACATTCAAACAATGATCATGCTTTTCAATCCCAGCTGCATTTGCAGGGATGGGCACTCATAAGGCAATGCAACTGACTGCTCTTTCAAGATCTCCTTCAAGAACAGCCATCAAGCAGCCACAGAAGTCACGCAGCACCTGCTCCGAAGTAGATGGAGTCCAGGGTGATGCCCTTGGTAGAGGCGAAGAAGGTGTTGGACTCCACGTCACTCAGGTCAGAGGTCACACCGTCCACACCAGTGGGGGCTGAGACGCGCCACCGGAAGAGGGTGAGTGTGTCATTGATGCCCTCCCTCTCGCAGAGACCTCCCGTCTGCTGGAAGTTGGGGTGCTTGGGGTTGCACGGCTGGAGGAATATTGAAAGCGTGCAAGGTAATGGAATGAAAAGCTGGTACATGAATACAGAGGAACACATAAACGCATATAATATGCCCTCGTCTACATATGCACATGGAGTCGCAAATGCACATGTATACCTATACACATGTACATATTACAGGGTTCACACATTCTGTAAAATTCTGACACACTTTGTAAGGAGAGGAACATTTCACCGTTAGCGTCAAAACTTCTAACCAATTCTTAGTGAATTTTATTAGGTATTCTGTGTTCATTTACTGCATCATGACAATGTCACATATGATAGCGACTGCCTATACTTGTTTCTGTAAGTATCCTTTTTGCACTGTGTTTTTCCTTTTGTGGATTGAAAAGTGACTTTAATGAAACACTCTTTGTCAATTACGGTCGTCGTCTACATCCTCAACCACGAAATAACATGGGACGAGTAAACTCGAAGTAGCTCACCGTGACGCAGACGACAGGGTAGCCCTGGATGGGGTTTTGCTCCGCGTTGTCCGCATCGTCGTAATCCCTCAGCGATATCACCATGGGGGATGAGGGGAAGGTCACATCAGCAACCTTGATCCTTTCCTCTATGTAAACCATAGCCTTGGGTGTCTGCAGATACAGAACAAGAGAATGGAAAGGTCATCGCAATAATCCCTAATGTGACATTTGATTCCAGCAACTATTGAGTAACCAAGGATCACCAGGGAGAAAACTTTTGCAGAAAACTACTAAAGTAGCAAAGGATCATTATAACGTTGGCAGTATAGACACGTGCAGAAAAGATCCAACATCTTCGATCTCATTTTAATTGCACTAAGCATTCTTCAAACACGCCTAGTCTAATATTAGAACAAAACCTGCATGTTCATTCTCATTGCGTGGTAACAGCGCGTAAACGAAAGGGGAAATGTGTGATAAGGCAGGCGATAGGAAACAGCTCCTCACCTTAACAGTGGCATCGCCACTTCGTAGTTTGAGGTGGACAGTGAAGACTTCTCTCATCTCCTTCTCCCCGTCAAAAAGAATCTCGATGTCCACGACTTGTCTGGAGACGTTCGTGCCAAACACCAACTCTGCAAAGAAAGCACAGTATTGGTGGCCATCTCCAACTCACGACAAAGATAGCTCAGTGCAACCTCAAATGTGTTTAAAAAAACACACCAAGCACACACACATACGTGTGTACAGACAAATGATCGAGGCATAAAAACATGGAGGAAAACAAACGTTGTTAAAAATCGTTAATTGGAAAAGGATAACAATCCGTTTGTAAAAAAATCAGTCAGCGACGAGGTTTCAATACCTCCATTATATCAGAATGCGCTGTCGTCATAGCAATCGCACAATGTTAAACACGATACAATAAATCCTATGTCAATTCACAAATTATCAACAAAACATTTGTTGCAGCCTGTCAAACAACCTGACAAAAGGAAGAAAATGTGCCATGCTCATCTTCTAGCTGTATCACATGCTCCTCTAAAGGAAAGTATGTATCCAAAAGACACGCTAATTACTGAGCATTCCGGACCAGCACGGAAAGCCTGATTCACACAACTCCCCAAAACATCATGTAGCATTCAGAAAAATCTGAATTTAAGGCATACATCAACGGCGTCTTGATTTAGTCACTAGCGGCAGAACACTGCCGTTCCCGTACCTTTGAAGACACCGTTGTAATCCTTTCCGGCATCGGCCGAGCCGTCCTTGGTGTTGATGGTGACCACGACGGTCTGGGTGAGGTCTCCCTCTCTGACCACGCCCAAACTGAGGATGGTGGTCTCCTCCTTAAACATGGGTTCCTTGATGATGTACTTGTCCTGCTCCAGGCGGATGCTTGGCTCTAAGACAGAAAGGAGGAGGCAGTCGAGTGGTGGGAAGACCATTGACAAAAGGAGTGGAAACAGAGAGGATCATCGATAGCAGAGCTGATGGCACTTGGATGGCGGCTTTTGGCCAAGTGACCAAATAATAGTCTCTCTTTAATATTTAACTGACTGACAGAAAATGCAGGTACTTTTTGAGTTTTGCCATTTGTAATTCAACTACCGAGCTCTGTGATGTAAAGTCATTCATTCATAGCACTATCATACTATACGTTTTTGTGAGCTAAAAGTACATACAATTTCTAAGTTTCGTTTAAGCCTCAACTACAGAACATGTATCTCAGGAAAATCAACAACACACACGTTACTCGAACGTTCCATGACTACAAGCCTTCAAGGCTCCACAAAATTCTGTAAGAAAAGACACAAAGCATCAAAACGGCCACCAATGCTCACTGTCTCCGATGTCCTTGATCTTGATGAGAGTGACGTTCGCCTTGCCCACCGTGGCAGGCATGTCCGTGTCGGTACTGGGGGAGC
Source organism: Theodoxus fluviatilis (assembly GCA_034096865.1). NCBI lineage: Eukaryota > Metazoa > Mollusca > Gastropoda > Cycloneritida > Neritidae > Theodoxus > Theodoxus fluviatilis. Next base: position 139,559 of record JAWQFJ010025803.1, on the reverse strand, counting down.
CGAGCACCAGGCGGAACTGCTCCTCATCCTCGAAGATGCTGTCGTTCATCAACCTGACCACGCACTTCTGCTCGTACTCCCCTGGAAGCACCGAGACAAAAACAAAGGTAAGCATGCTGCAGTAGAGGAATGAATGAAAGAGGCGTCTATATCTCGTTACCTTGCAATTATCGACAAGATCGTTTTTAAAACAAATATTTCAAGGACCTTCAAGTTGAAGAAATTCCTGTGGAATTCTATGATGAGGCGCCAGTAGTGAGGAAGGTCAATTCACCGCAACTTCATTATTATATCGCCACAGCCCAAGACTTAATTTTCCTGGAGCCCTCCAATGTCATTGCAGTTGAAACCTTTGCCATTATTCCCACGATCTTCTTGCTGGCTTTGTGATACATTGCATACACGAAGCGCCTTGCCACACCTTTCTTTGAGAAACTTGAATAATCTATTACCTCTATCCTGCTCCAAGCCACTACTCAATTCAAGACTTGTAAACTCCTGTTTTAAAGGCAAAATACTGATCAAATGATTGTTTTGAAGAGTCCGTCTTTGGACTCATCATCCAGAATGGTCATTTACTGATTATCCACAATCAACACGCCCTGTGAGACGCAAATTTGTACAAGCGGTGGAACCTTTGTCTAACAAGAAGGGCAAAGCCCATACGACTCACATGCTTGACCTTGACCTTTATATGACCTTGACCTTCAGGTGACCTTCAAGGTCAAGGTCAAACAACTAAACCTACCAACGACATCATACACTAAGAAATGCTTTACACTTTTTTCCTACCAAAATACATGTGACCTTGACCCAAGGTCAAGGTCATCCAAGGTCATGCAACACAAAGCTGTTAGTTCAAGACATAGGAAGCACAATGGTGCTTATTGGCACTTTCTACCATGAGATATGGTCACTTTTAGTGGTTCACTACCCCATTTTGGTCACATTTCATAAGGGTCAAAGTGACCTTGACCTTGATGATATGTGACCAAATGTGTCTCATGATTAAAGTATAACATGTGCCCCACATAATTATTAAGTTCGAAACAGTTATCTTCCATAGTTCAGGGTTAAGGTCACTTCAAAATATGTATACAATCCAACTTTGAAGAGCTCCTGTGACCTTGAAGCAAGGTCAACCAAACTGGTATCAAAAGATAGGGATTACTTTGCCCTATATAGGTCAGGTATCCAATCTCAAAAACTTCAGAGAAAATTGAGAAAATGTGAAAAATGACTTTTTTAGACGACATTTATGGCCCCTGCGACCTTGACCTTGAAGCAAGGTTAAGTCACTATGTGTGTTTTTTGAGGTCTTGTCATAATACACCATCATGCCACATTTGGTATTGATAGACTTAATAGTCTCCGAGAAAATTCCAACGTTAAAGTTTTCGGACGCCCGGACGCCTGGACCGGACGGACGAAACGGGCGAGTACATAGACTCACTTTTGCTTCGCATGTGAGTCAAAAATGTGTAATTAAAAGAATACCTCATAAGAGGTAAGTGGAGAAATATCGAAAACAATGAATACATAATACGACTCATAGACGAGAATAAAACTCTGAATCTATCCCAAAAAAGGGCAAAGCCCATACGACTCACATGCTTGACCTTGACCTTTATATGACCTTGACCTTCAGGTGACCTTCAAGGTCAAGGTCAAACAACTAAACCTAGCAATGACATCATACACTAAGAAATGCTTTACACATTTTTTTCCTACCAAAAAAAACATGTGACCTTGACCCAAGGTCAAGGTCATCCAAGGTCATGCAACACAAAGCTGTTAATTCAAGACATAGGAAGCACAATGGTGCTTATTGGCACTTTCTACCATGAGATATAGTCACTTTTAGTGGTTCACTACCTCATTTTGGTCACATTTCATAAGGGTCAAAGTGACCTTGACCTTGATGATATGTGACCAAATGTGTCTCATGATGAAAGTATAACATGTGCCCCACATAATTATTAAGTTTGAAACAGTTATCTTCCATAGTTCAGGGTCAAGGTCACTTCAAAATATGTATACAATCCAACTTTGAAGAGCTCCTGTGACCTTGACCTTGAAGCAAGGTCAACCAAACTGGTATCAAAAGATAGGGCTTGCTTTGACCTATATACCACTTGTAGCTAAGGTCGCCATTCTCAATAACGTGGGAGAAAATTGGGAAAATGTGAAAAATGACTGTTTTTGAGACCACATTTATGGCTCCTGTGACCTTGACCTTGAAGCAAGGTCAAGTCACTATGTATGTTTTTTGAGGCCTTGTCATCATACACCATCATGCCACATTTGGTGTTGATAGACTTAATAGTCTCCGAGAAAAATCCAACGTTTAAGTTTTTTACGGACGCCCGGACGGACGCCCGGACGGACGCCCGGACGCCCGGACGGACGGACGACACGGCTCAGTACATAGACTCACTTTTGCTTCGCATGTGAGTCAAAAAGAGCAACGACGAGCGAAAACTTATTAGTCCGAGGTTGTATGCGTCTATTGAAGGTGATCAACGGAGTATATAAGTTCTACAAACCAAGTATATCAGATACCGCACTGATTTGAATGTCAGCCACAATTAATCCTGCCCATCGCGCGGTCGTTACGAACATGACGGCAATCATCTTTCCAAACACGCTGTGAGGGCTAGTCACGGTATCTTTATTTACGTGCGCCATCAAGTTCAATCTGTTTTCCAATCATCGTAGCTGACGTGCGCAAGAGGTCGTGCTATGCATGGCACTCCAGCCAGCAGCCGGGGGAGCTCCAGCACAGAGCAGTCCTTGCAGAAACTTTTTTTGACAAATGGAGATGCGATACACAAGCTATTCTGCTTCTGGGGCAGTATGCAACTGCGTCCTGAAGCACCGTGGTATTTCAGTGATTGACAAAAACCCAGGCCAACACGGGCAGCTTTCTCCTGTGCTTTCCCACCCCACCCCATCCCCCCACCCCCGAATAAAGCACTGCCAATGTACATTAGATCTATGGCAAGAGCATATGTGCTGTCAGATGGTATCTCGTCTTCCCTGCTCCCCATCCCCTTCTCCTGCCTCCTTGTATTAATTCTGTCGGGATTCCGTTTCCCTTCATAGTTTTTACATTCAACTGCTATTCAGTTTCACATCTGCCTCTGAGACTCTTATCTCTTTCTGTGTTTGTCTCTTGGCTCGCACCATGTCTGATCCCTCTCCCCCTCATTAACCTTCTTCACCCATTCATCCTTCATCCAGACACCCGTATAATAGTTCCATCAATGATTGGGCTTTCATCTCCGTCGCCATCAGCATCACGCCTTGATTTTTGCTCTGCCTGCTCTGATCAAGGAATGTCTCAACGTTTCCCAGGGCTCCAATTTTGGGCAGCCCTCTTGTCCTCAAAGAGCTGCTATTTTGAGAGAGAGGCAAATCAAGAGCACGGTGCCCCAACTGACTCATTTCCGTCAAGTGGAGGCAGGTAAAACGAACCTTCTCTCGCATCGGAATTTCAGCGTCTACCTACCGCTTTTCCCAAACAACCGAAACAGATAGGGAGCAGTCGACGTTTTTCCCCTACCGATCCGCACGTACCCCGGGATGGTTATGGCTTCCCCATATCTTTTTTTTTGAAGGAACTGTCACAAATTTATGCAGATAAACATGTTGACGACCCATCCTCCACAACAAAAAACCCTGCAGTGCGATGCACGATCAAGAAGGTTTCAATGAACCATGTTGTCTGCAGAGAGGCAAAAAGGCCACAGCATGCCGGCTGATGAGAAAGTCACGCCGCTCACGTGCGTATGTGCAACCGCGACGGTAAAAGTTAAGCACAAGACGTCCTAGCAGGCTTTTGGATCGATTTCGTTCCAGTCTGGTTTAATGATGTTTTCAGACAGACACCTTCGCAATTGAACAGGTAAACAAGACCTGCACATACTGTTGGTTTACTCTCCCCTACGGCGAGGGTTTGGCTCTCGATGGCTGCATGCCGTGCAAAGGCGAGCTTCTCAGGCGATCGTTTCTAGTCTTCCATGCCAACCTTGGCGTAAAACAACCCGTCTTTCACTGCGTTCTCAGACGCCATGCCGCTAGTTTGTTCCGCATCTTTTTCCCCCACCTGTTGTTCCCATCTCCTTCGTTCCCGGAGTGCACTTATCGCCTGTGCCTGTTGCACAAACTTACCGGGCATGAGCTCGAAAACAAATAATGAGGGAGATCTCCTGTTGGTGGATATGCATTGCCATGTTCAAGCAAAGACGAACGACGAAAGTCAGTGTGATTCTATTCAAGGAAATTTCTGCAAAGAAAGTGCTGGACTAATTGGATAAAACTAGTATGCATTCTTTAGGAGGCTTTCTTGTAGTGGCCAGGAATGTTGTGTTTGGAATTAACTTGCATAAACTAAAAATAATTTACATAATACAGACAAGACCAATAAAACCCTTTTACACTTTACTGCCCGTATTTTCAAGCAATAGTTATTCACGTTTCTATTCGAGAACTTTTAATCTTTATTAATTCTTCTATCGAAATGTGACAGAAACAGTGCCGCAATGATTGCTTTGTTGTTTTGTAGTCTTCTATTAAGTCTGTCTGTCTGTCTGTCTGTCTGTCTCTCTCTCTCTCTCTCTCTCTCTCTCTCTCTCTCTCTCTCTCTCTCTCACACACACACACAGGTAATTTCACACAGTCCAGTCCATCTCATCTCCCCTTTCCCCTTTCTAACCCCTTTTTTCTCTTCCACCTAACGACAACCAAGTCGGAACAATATTCGCCGTAAACGCCAGAGCTACTTGCATGCTTCCAGCTAGAATTCCTTTGTCCCTCTCTGGCAGGTCGAGTTTCAGTGGCGAGATTCTTACAAGCTTCTCCCAGCGTGCCAGAGGCCCTGCCACAAGTGCGGCAATGCCACTTTCCAGCCAGGTAATCCTGGATCTCCCAGACTCCATGCCCTCGCATACCTCCAGCAAGCGTCATTGCAAGGTTCTCGTTACTTCCCATGCAGCCATCCCGACCCCCCCACCCCCATCCCTCCCATCCCTCGATCTCCACCAGACATGTGGCTCCAACGTGGCTGACAGAGGCGGCAGCCCAGGAGCATAGCTAGAAGCCAAGGTGTTAACTGTGTTCTTCTTTTCGAGCCTTTTCAAATAAGCCAACTATTCATAACCAGAAGCCACCACTGCTGTCGGGACTTAGAAGGAAAAAACCCATACCCACGGAAGACATGGGTGTTTCCAAATGCGTTTCTAAGAAAGATGGATTTCATAGGCGACAGCCAGAAAATGGCTTCTTTTATTCGAGTTTGAAAGGCATTTAACAGCTTATTCAAAGTTACATATCGTTGCGAGATCTTCCGGTGGGTGCGTTTCAAAACCGTGTGAAATATGCGTAAAGCAAGCCTGTTTCATGACATCCTCTTTCTTTTAATGCTTGCAAACAAACATATCTGAAAATTCATTCACGTTCTACGTAGAGAAAAACAGGTTGAGCGAGTGCAGACAGAGCTAAGCACTCTGTGACCCACTGCATTTGCTTATTTTCCATACAGACCACCGTCTTTCGGATGTTGGCATGAAAGCATCTGACAGCAGGACTTGCATGGAAAATTATTGATCACAGAAGAAATACCTACATCAACGCTTACAAATAGATAAAGTGTGGTTTCTTAACGGAACGTACGCTTAGCCAGATGCAATGATTAATCTCTGTCCCAATGAATGCATAACAAGAGCATTTCGACCCACAGCCACCGAAACTGCTGAACCAGAGATTTGTTAATGAACGGCACTTGGTGTCTTCGATATCGGTACAACAACTGCACTTAAGTTCAGACAATATTTCTGCAAAAATGGCAGATTGCTTTCTTCTCTGGCACAACATTTATATACTGACGTAAATGAAAGGCGCCTGAAGGATATGAAAGAGATAAAGGTTCCAATAAGAAGAAAACTAAGATTTATACGAGAAAAGATGGCTGGAAAGGGGTGTAAACTTAGTTGGAACGCGCAAAATTGGAATAAGAAACGGCCTAAAATACCAAACACATGCCGACCTCGAACGAGGAAATGATATTGTTCTGAAGGAAGACTATGAAGAAATCGATAATTTGGTGATAGGTACTTAAGGGAAGATGGGATTGTTGAAGAGCGAAGGAGCATTGGCGGGCAAGTGGAGAATTTGAACAAATCTGACGGACCAGAAACAAACTAGAACATCATCGACCTGACAGTGGAGTAAAGAACAAGCTGGATTTTAGATCCTCGACAAGATAAAGGAAGCTAGAAGGAAGATGGAAAAACTGACGATAAAGCAGGAGAAGTAGTAGGACTGATGGACGGACGAAAGGTGTATATTGGCCCAAAATCATTTGTAAGCTATATTAGACCATTTATATTAGAAAAAATAATTACAGCTAGCTGGTTTCAATAAGAGCAAAACAAGTCACAACTTCCCTAGTAATCCGAGCTTCATAGGAATCGTGTAGGGAGACGCGATGGGTCTATTCTAACCCCCAACTCGCAGGGGGTCACTGGAAGGAAGTTGCATCACCACTGACCTGGCAGGAAGGTCAAGATGGAGGCGTTGGTGTTTGGACGTTCCACGTAGTCCACGGCAACCTTGGCCGTGTCCTGTCGCGTGTAGCAGCGCACCCTGGACAGCTGGCTGGTGTCCCCGGATCTGTAGACAAGTGCCGTCACCTCTCCGTCGTTCTCCTGCACCTCGTACTCGGGTTCGCGGAACTGCATGGTGGGCACTACCAGACGAAAGCGTGCATTTCTCCATGGTGTGCATGTGGCATGATGAATGACTTCATTACATTAAAGATGGAGGAATTTTTCCTGACAATAAAGTATCGAGTTTTTTCTTAATTAGAGGAACAGTTTTTAATCTCTGACCGACAAAAATTAGTCTGGATCTACAGGGATTCTTATTACAGTAATACGAGATAAGTACATGGAAATCACATTGAGAGGGAATAAACAAAACTCAAAGAGATGTGGCTATGGAGTGAAAATGACATCATCGACAATGTCTAACATTCGTATAAACACGAGTTATATATAATTTGGTTTAATTCATTCACTCTCCACTACCAGGAAGATAATATAAGTTTATTGCAAGAAGTCAAGTATTTGCAGTTGCAGATCGATGTAATACCATAAGGCCAAAAAAAAAAATATGGTGTGGTTACGGTAACCCGACCTACCCTATTCTGGGGCGCCGACCCTACATCTTTTTATTGAAAATGTTGAAGTTTTTTTTTAATATCAAAGTTGTGGGTTGAGGGCTGGGCTGTCAAGTCCCTGAGCGCTGAGCCGCCGACGTGAAGCTGGGGGGGGGGGGGGGGGGGGGGGGGGGGGTTGGGGTTCTACGTGACGGTCAAAAGTTCAGTTCGACGCTCAGCGCTGAACCGCCAGCATAAAGCGGGGTGTGTGTGTGTGTGTGTGGGGGGGGGTGTTCTTCGTGACGGTCAAAAGTTCAGTTCCAGGCTTTGAAAAATCGTAGTTTTTCCCTGACGATCGTAGCATCGTAGCAAGCACGGCGAAATCGTAGCATGCTACGCCTAAATCGTAGCACTTGGCAGCTCTGGTGATGTGACCACGGGAAAAGCAGATGGGGATGGGTTTGAGTTGGCTTGGGGTTTGACTGTTGGAGAGGTCGGGGACACGTTTTTGAACTGAAGGCGATACATTTCAAATGTGAAGTTTTTCAAGCCGAGAGTGAGGAAGATGAAGAGGATGATCAACATGAAGCACAAGTTCATGATGCATTTCAATTACATCTGGTTCACGTTAGGGGCACCGATGGTTGGTCACATGATACTGACACTAGCAGGACAGACAATCTCATATCAGCCATACAGACCTGTTTACCTATACGATTTTGGCGTATTTTTTACGCCAAACTATTGAAAATACGACTACTACGACTTGTGTGGAAAAATAGGACAATCGTGAAATCGAAAAATACGACAATGGTGAAATCAAAAGTTTTTTTTTCCCCCCATGAAGTTTTGATCCACAATTTAATTTTCCTGTGGCTGGAAGCAGTCTCCCACTCTTCGAGTTTTGTTTTGACAAGAGCTCTTCATCGGACATTTGTGTAATATGGGTTGACAACACTGTTGTGACTGCATGGTGTTCCCAGAGGGCTGTTTAGTTTAGCTACAGAATGCTGGGGTAAGAAGTGGGTCAAGCAATCTTAAAAAAACATTTGCAGGGAGGATACCTGAGCCCGCCTCTCTGTTTCACTTCTCTCTCCCTCTCTCTCTCTCTCTCTCTCTCTCTCTCTCTCTCTCTAGTCTCTGTCTCTGTCTCTCTCTCTGTCTCTGTCTCTCTCTCTCCCTCTCTCTCTCTCTCTGTCTCTCTCTCTCTCTCTCTCTCTAAGTCTCTGTCTCTCTGTCTGTCTCTCTGTTTCTCTGTCTGTCTCTCTGTTTCTCTGTCTGTCTCTCTGTCTCTCTCTCTCTCTCTCTCTCTCTCTCTCTCTCTCTCTCTCTCTCTCTCTAAGTCTCTGTCTCTCTCTCTCTCTGTCTGTCTCTCTGTCTCTCTCTGTCTGTCTCTGTCTCTCTCTGTCTGTCTCTGTCTCTCTCTCTGTCTCTCTGTCTCTCTCTCTGTCTGTCTCTCTCTGTCTCTGTCTCTCTCTCTCTGTCTCTCTCTCTCTCTCTCTCTCTCTCTCTCTCTCTCTCTCTAAGTCTCTGTCTCTCTCTCTCTGTCTCTCTGTCTGTCTCTCTGTCTCTGTCTCTCTCTCTCTCTCTCTCTCTCTCTCTCTCTCTCTCTCTAAGTCTCTGTCTCTCTCTCTCTATCTGTCTCTCTGTCTCTGTCTCTCTCTCTCTCTCTCTCTCTCTCTCTCTCTCTCTCTCTCTCTGTCACTCTCTCTCTCTCTCTCTCTCTCTCTCTCTCTCTCTCTCTCTCTCTCTCTCCATTATGACGCTTGTAACATGATGCGTTGGGCACACTCGATCATAAGCTGAATCCGCTTTGGAGAAAACGGGAAAACAAACAAATACTGTATACAGCTGCAAAGATGTCAATAAACGTACTCCAGAAGTACCCAAGAAATGAAAGTTGTGGAAATTCTAGTTTAGTCCAAACGAAGCACAGATCTATATCCAATGGCATGTAGACACAGCGCGAGCTATCGCGAGCGTAGAATATGAGATTTCGGGAAACTGCAGCAGTGTTCATAAACGAGAATGATTCCCAAGTGAAAATACACAGAGCAAAGAGGCCAAAATCAGTTCAGGCGCGCTGCGGGATGCAGCGGTCAAGGGGGAGATAACTCTTCACTTGCATTGCCTCTTTGCAAATCAAAAGCTGCATTTTTGAAATTGTCGGTCCGCGCAAAAAATACGCACAGTTTTTAAAAAATACGCATATCTGAACCAGTGAGTACGCTGAGGCAAAATTTGGGGTACCCAGGTCTGGCCATATCTTCACTGGTAAGTCAATGCTTTTCTTTACATAATTCCAAGAGAAATTAAGTCAAAATTGTTCAAAGGGAATATCCTCTGTCTGTTCGCACACTTATTTCCAAGTCGAGTAGGTTTAATTTGGTTTCCACGAGAAATAAAAAGTTAAATAAAAAAAAAGTTATTGCCGACCTACCTACCCTATTTTTTTTGGCTATGTTACCTTAACCACACCATTTTTTTTTGGCCTAATCAAGTATGATATCACTTCATCTTCACTATCACTACTAGCTTCAGCATATTGGAAGACTATGAATACGTCTATTAGAAGTATACAAGTAAATGAAATACGGGGGTGTTATCGACAAGACCAGGACCACTCACCATCTGAGAGGACGTCCGAGATGGTGATGACGGAAGTGGAGGGCTCGCCCAAGGAGGCCCCCATGGGCATGCGCAGTACCACCTGGAAGGTCTCATTGCCTTCCACACGTGGACGGCCCAGATCATCCAGGATGGTGATGCGCACGGTCTGCATGGTCACACCAGGGGCGAAGTCCAGGATCCTGTTGACCGCAATGTAGTCCAGTCCAGCTGCAGCAGCCAGACAGGGATGTGCAGCAAAAGGGAAGGGGGTTGATTTGGAGACAAGTCGTGATAGAGGTTAAGAGAGAGATGGTAAGTAAGAAAGAACAGAACTGAACTGGATACACATTATTTTACAAGGGTACCGAGTTAGGCGGATCTGTGTGAAAGAATAGAGAAATAAAAGGAGAAAGGGAGACCATGTGTGTGCTTATATATGTGCCTCTGTGTCCTTGCACATGGATGTGCATGTGCACAGAGGCACGCGCGTCAGTGTATCAAATACTCTTTAAATCTGGCAGCACGTTCGCATGGCTATCCCCATATTAACTGCCTGTCTCCCTACTATAATTCTCACCGGTATGTCTGCCCGAGTATCTGCTTGACTGTTTGATTGCTCGCTTGCTTGCCTGCCTATGTGTCTACCTGACTATTTGCCTGCTTGGCTGTCACTCATTCTGTGAATCTCTATCAAGGTATTTGTCTGTGTATTTATCCGTCTGTCTGTGATTTGCCTGTCCTTTAGTCTGTTAGTCTACTTGCTGTGTTTTTTATTCTTAACTTAAAGAATATGTCGTGCTTATGGAGAGGATTATGCAAATGACCTCTAAAAAAACACCACTGGGCAAACAACTTCACACATAACGGCTCTGATTTACGCGGACACAATCCGGAAATCTGAAACAGTATTGAGGTAATATGATCGTGCAACCTGTTTTTCCTGTCTCGGGAAAAGTAAGCATTTTTTATGCACTTGCCTGCTCCGTCTACGGGATCAAGCTAGTTTACAAACTGCATGTTTCTGGTTACAGGACAAACTAGAAGACAAAGGAAAAAGACAATCTAAAACGACAATCTGACAGCCAATGCAGGATTGCATGCTCGATTAAGCTAAAGTCCAGGCGTGTCCTGATTTTGGAAGTAGTTCTCATTTTTTGTATCAATATCTAAAAAGTATGGGTGGGTTTTATGGATTTACTTTCTGTCATAACTTGAAGAGAGAGATCATTCTAGTGCAGTGTAAAAATGATGCAGAAAATACCAAACATCTTCTGCTTTCGTCCACGCTGAGAAGTTTGAAGACCAAATCAAACAAGAAGACAGCAAAAAAGCACCCTAGAGGAAAAAGTCTCTAAAATTCCTTCAAGTACTCACTACCAACATCTACTTTAATAGTACGACTACGACAACAAGAGAATTCAACACCAAAAGAACAGACACTAACGAACGTTGGCAAGGAACTGCTGGCAGGTAGGAAAGAAAGCGAAGATTCTAATTTTGCAAGACAGCCATGCCCGGAGGCAGCAGTCTGCAAGCAAGCGTGCTTGCAACACGAGAAATTTCACCCCAGTAAAGTTGGCCCTGAGGCACCTTAGCTCGACACGTAATCCCGCCGAAAAGAAAGAAAGACAGCAATTGCCTACGTGCACGGCAATGAGTGACCAAGCTGAGACAGTGCTAAAGCAGACGAACTCGAGTCTCTCCAATCACGAACAGGAACAGGTTTCCAGTAATGGAAGTTCACCGACACCTCCGTTTCTTATTGCCTTCTTTGCTGGCGCAGCCAAAGCAGTGAATTCGAAAGATAGATCTATCTCTATATCCTCATCTCCCAGTAGGCGTGCGCCATGAAGTTCAATGAAGTCCATAGAAATGTGGGACACAGATCGTGGGAGTTCATGATAGCGATGGGTGTGTGGTGATGGAGAAGAATGTGAGATGAGAGACTGATGCTGAAGCTAGGAAGGGGAAGTACAAGGGGAGGGAAGGACAAAAAACTTGAGAGGAGAGAGAGAGAGAGAGAGAGAGAGAGAGAGAGAGATTAATTGATTGATTAAACTTTATTTTTCAAGGGAAATCCATGAGTTAGGCATAACTGCCTATCTTACATCCAGCCCTTGATAAAGCAAGAAAACAAACAAGCAAACCCAATCCCATTCTCCACTCCTACCCACCCACCCACCCATCCTCTATCCCACACAAAATTCACACAATAACACATGTTACAATCAATTCATGGTAACAAAATGCCACGTTGAAAATAACCGCAAAGTGAATTTGGAATAAGATGAAGGTATCTAAGATGACTGCATAAGGAAAGTGTGTAGTTTCAATTTAAATTTCTCTAAATATATCGCACTTTTTAGAGAATTGGATGGTGTGTTCCACATAGTAGCCCCTGAATAAGAGAGACAGGCAGGCAGGCAGGCAGGCAGACAGACAGACAGACAGACAGACAGACAGACAGACAGACAGACAGACAGACAGACAGACAGACAGACAGACAACGCGAGAGAGAAGCAGGCAGACACAGAGAGAAAGATAGAGAGACAGACACACACACACACACACACACACACACACACACACACACACTCACACACACACACACACACACACACACACACACAGAGACAAACAGACTGACAAATGGAAACAGGGGGACAGACCGATACATTCAAACACAGACACACAGACGGACACACTGACATACACTTGGAGAAAGACAGTGGCAGAGAGACGTAGACAGACAGAGGAATCGAGAGAGACTACAGACGAAACATTAAAAGGGCAGAACATAGGAGGTGGGGTGAATGGTGGGAATACTAAAAGACAGCAGGTTTTGGAGCAAGAAAATATTACAAGAGAACGAGAAAAGACATGGATGTAAAAAAGAGATAAGGGTGTGGTTTAATATAGCAAATTACACCCTTTGTCTGAGTCTCAAACCGCTTTACATTTTACCCCCTGATCACTGGGCATCTTGATCAATCCTCACTGGTCCCTCACAACAAACATAGTGACAGACATTTAAGACGCACACAGTCTGGTACCAGCACAAACTCCGCTCCCTGGGGAGTATTCCAACCCGATGCTGGCGCTTGGCCGCATACAAGGGTTAATCGCACTACGTTTTGCCAACATTGCCCTCACAGGTGCCGGGTTTTACTCCTGGGTGGGGAGAAGCAATGCGAGTTAAGCATCTTGCTCAGGGATGCAACTCTGGGAACCGCGCAGCTTCGAACGCCGTACCCACTGGCCGCAAGCGACTGTAGGTCCAGCGCGCTAACCACTCGGCCACAGAGCCCCAGACATGATGACTGCAATAACATTGACGATGAGGGACGTGTACGAGGGGTGTGCTCTTAAGAGCTGGTTGACACACGCACAGTGGATGTAGAAAAATAATATCGGTATGCAAATGAGTCGCAGGCACTGTAGTCCAACCGCTAAGGCTATTGCTGATGGCAGACAGAATCTCACATTCAGCAGACTTGGGGTCGGTGCGTCTGGAGCGGACTGTGACAGAGGAGGGCTGGCTGAGGTCGGTTCCAGTGCGCCACACCTTGATCTCCACAAAGCCCTCGCTCTCGTCCACGAAGTACTCGCCACGCCCAAAGTAGAAGGTGGGCTCTGTCAAAAACAAGTCAACAAAATATGAGCAAACGTGAAACGGCGACCTTCGTGAATTCTGTCAGATGTAGGGCCACATTTTCCAGAGAAGTTCAGTCACTCTGTCTCTATTTATGTGCCTCTGTCCGTCCGTCCCCCCCGCTCTCTCTCTCTCTCTCTCTTTCTCTCTCTCTCCCCCCCTCCCACGCACCCCTTTGTGTGTGTGCGCGCGCATGTGTGAGTGCGTGCATATATGTGTATGTGTGCATATGTGCACATATTCATACGTGGGTGTCTGCTTGTTTGCTTTTCCGAGATGCTTCGGGTTCGTAAGAGTTATCTTCGCACCACCAACTGCTACTGGGCGAGATAGGAGGATGACATGTATTCAAAAGAGAGGAGATTTCTGATGAGAGTGTTATCAGGAATTGGAAAAGCTACGAAACTCGGGAGGGGTAACAACAGTATTTTCTCCAATGGGCTAACCAACCAACTTCCGGTGGTCCATGTCAAGGCCGTGTGGGAAACCATGTCGCCTGTCACGACGGACAATGAGTGACCAGTGTACGACAGGTGGGGGACGGGTTCTCGACACAGGGATTGCAAGGAAAGGCTACGACTATATACTGACCTTGACAGTGAGAACTGACACGCAGGGAGGGGACAGGGTACGGACGAAGCGGGGTTAGAGAAGAGAACGGCAATGAGAAAGAATGACGTTTGAAGAAAAAAGGGGATGGGTGTGGGTGTGGGTGTGGGTTGGGGTGGGGGTGGAGAGTTGTGATGTAGGGAGAAGTAAGGGAAGATACTAGTGGATCAAATTAACAAAGTAACAGGAGTCTCTTCTTGTTTTCCTATACCGCGAAATGGCACTTTTAGCAATGAAACCCTGTATAGCATTGCCCTTTGGTTACAACAAACATCTCGCAAAATTGTCCTCTCCGGCCACTTCTGTTTAACAAATAAATGTAATGGCGACTGACAATGAAAACTCATTTAATATAATTCAGAGAAGCAAAAATACGTAGACAAACTCTACACATCGCATGAAGCATTGTCTTCTGCCGTAGCTTGCTTTTCAATTATTTTCATTCGCTCGTTATGTGAGAATTTTGTAACATAAACCTTTACTAGCAGCACCGATTACTTGATTTCGAGTTCAGTAGTATTCGTTTTAAAGCAAGCATATTCACTTCCTTGAAATAATATGCAATTACAGACTCATCATGCATCTTGCATTGATATGCTGTCAGTTGGACAACCTACACAGCCTCGAAAAAAGTTTTCTTGGTTCGACGTTTGGTCCTTGCATGATTTTATTGCTAGTCTTTACTTCAGTAATGAGAACACTTCTTGCTTCCGGCAGCTCTAAACTGTGAACAATCGGCAATGACAGACACCACGCCATCTGACATTTCAGCATGTCTCCAGGGAGACCTCATCTCCCAATAGAATATCTCAAGAGGTGTCGACTTCTCCCCTTCAATCAACGAGTCGAACCCCGTTCGAGGAAGGTTCTGAGAGATGTCTAAGAGAACAAAACAATGTGCAGAGTCCTCGCACTCACTTAGAAGCTGTCACCGATCCGGATGTTTAATTAAAAGCGCCTCCTCAGACAACGATATTTTATTTCAACAAGAAACGAACCCCAGGGATTTCTTTCCCAGTCACATGGAGCACACGTGGATAATGCTGGAAGCAGAGGAGTCTCACATTCCCAGAAGACGGCTCCATCTGTAAACTAGCCTGGTATTCCAGCAGTCTTGGGAAGGACCCCATAATGGCCCAGATGACATGCAGAACCTGCCTGGCTCACTGCCTTGGCAGTCATGGAGCCAGCCTGAGAGATCTCAAGTGAGGAATCTGCTAGAGTCTTCCGCTGCCCTTGCCGCCCCAAATACATCGCTCATATGGGAAAGCTGACAGGCGTATCACTATCAGGTCACCCAGGCCATAACTGATAGAGAAGCTGGTGAAGGATGTTTTATATTAGAGGCTGAGAAGCTCCAGTGCTTACCCGACCACCCCATGAAGCACAGACTGAGCAACCTCACCAAGAACCGGCTCAAACGGAGCAGCTTTGTCCATGAGAGCAAGAGGCTTTCTGGACAGCACAAGGAAGTCCTCCCCCAGAACACTCTCCCTCTGATCACCGGGGAAGAGGAAAAGCCTGGACAACGGGCAAAACAGACATCCAGGTCTGCACCAGCGTTCCACATGTTGCCTCAGGAGACAGACAGGTTGAGATTGCTCGGCGGGCACTTACCCTAGCCATGATCAACGTACAGTACCCACAGGAGGCGTGGATCCACGCTTACACTGATGGATCCGCAACAAACGCCGTATCCAATGGAGGTGCTGGCATCCTGATTCAGTTCCCTGGGGGACATACAGCCACAGCCAGTGTTGCCACAGGCAAGCATTGCACAAACTACAGGGCAGAAGCGGAAGCACTCATGCAGGCGGCCTCCATGGTACAGGATTCTCCAGACCCATGCTACCAAGTAGTCTTCCTCTCAGACGCCCTATCAGTCCTCCAGGCCCTAGAGAAAAGAAAACTCTCCCAGCTGATCAAAGCATTTCAGAGGGTCTGACAAACCAGAAGAGTTGTTCTCCAGTGGATACCAGCCCACTGTGGGATTCCAGGAAACGAAAGGGCAGGCGAGCTGGCGAAAGAAGGAGCCCAGGAATAACAACTTGAAAATAGTGTCAGCTATAGTGAGCGAAAGACCATCATCAAGGCATTGATGAGGCCGAGGACAAACAGAGACGACTACCACTTGATGTCCAGAGAGCAGCAGGTCGTCCTTATCAGGCTGCGCACCGGCCACAACAGGCTCAATGCTCACATGAACCGAAAGTACAGGCTGGCACCATCACCAACATGCGCATGTGCTGTCCTTTACTTGAAGAAGAAAGGAGGGAAGTGTGGCCGTCACCAACTCCCCTGCAGACCAAACTATATGGCAGCAGCGACCAGTTGGAGAAAACGACGACATTCATTACCCATACCGGATTGACAGTATAGCCACTGCGAACGAGAAGAAGAAGAAATCACTCAGCCGTAGCCTCTCTTCATAGCTTAGGAAATTAGAACACGCTCAAACCTTCTTTTTATCCCTGCTGGGTCCACCCCAACCCGCCCCTCCCCCCTAATGTTGGAAGTGCTGGTTGACAAACGGCGTTAGTGAAGCAGAGGAATCCCAAAGCGGCGTCCAACATGCTTTGATGAAGATAGTGACGTGCCAGTCCTCCATGTCGACCTGTCGGTTCTCCTGCGTTGACAAAGATATTCAAGATGCTGCACTTGACAGGTGTTTATGCCATTTCCATGAATAATATTAAAGCTGTTGGGGTAGATTTTAGAGAGGGGGGGGGGGAACCATGGCGTGTATAGCTAAGGTAGATAGAACTGAGAGGGAGGAGAACAACGAAGGAGATATAGGCCTATTCATGTTGACTTGGAACCCATCATGTAGTCAGCATTACGAGTCGAACGGCGACAGTGATATGCAATATGTTTCTATCTCTAATCCCTTGTGTTGTTGGCATCCGTCAGTCTCATGAAACCATGGAGTATGCGCCAGGTTTGGTCAGTCCGGGGTTGAGCGGCAGCGCACTCTGTGGCTGTAGAGCCCGATCCTTCGCTCTGTTGCAATTGTCACAAGTGAAGTCCTGGCGTGGCTCTGTAGATGCCGACGCTATCCTCTGTCGCTGTGTTCTCTCTTCTCCTCCCACTGCTCCTGTCTCCTCTTCTCGCTGGCCTGGATGCCAGTCTTGACGGCATGTCTCCAGCTGCTGCGGTCAACGGCCAACGTTTCCCAGTCTGCTGGGTTGATGCCTCCCGCCGTCATGTTGCGTTTACAGACGTCCTTGTAGCGGAGGAGAGGTCTTCCTGCAGGTCTGGATCCCGTGGTGAGCTCGCAGTACAGCACATCTTTGGGTATTCGGCCGTCGTCCATCCTGCTGACGTGACCCAGCCATCTAAGTCGTCTCTGGCTGAGCATGGCGAACATGCTGCACCAGTATTAGTCTAAACCTAATGCACCGAATTCAATACATCAAAAGCCAGCGAGGTTAGGGAGAAACGCTGTCAAGGCTAGGAGTGGCTAAACATCAGCAAGTCATGGCTGATGCGCTACTGCTGTTTGTCAAGAGACACTTCACTGTCTTTCACTTGTAAAAACACTATTCCTCCTGGAGAAGATTGGCCAGTTTCCACATCCACAGCTAGTGGCGCAAGCCCGTCTCCATAACACCAGTTCATGGAGGCAGGCACGCATAGGGCAAACTCACAGATCGCTTCATCATCACGAAGTGACCTTGAGGGCAGAGATGACATCTCAAGTGCTTCCGAATTGGTAGCTGCAGGCGAAATTTCCGGAAATTCAACACGATTCTGGATCTCCCTTCGCCCCGGCCGTCAAGACGTCAGGATAGCTTTCTCTAAGTGGCCAAATTAGAAATGGATGCCTGCTGGAGAGGGAACCACGATAGGCAGATCTTCACCATGCCTGGTAAATCAGGGGATCCAACAAGCGCCCGATATGTCTGGGTTACAACCATTTCTCAGCAACGGCTGATGATAGGTGTCCACATTAAGCAGAAAGAAGCTAATGACCCTAGTATCATAACACTCCATTAGATTTAAGGCCAAGGACAGTATACAGTACTCCCTGATCTTCAACCCTGTATCCCCCAATCTCTCTCGCTCCCATCCCCCATCACTACATCACACTACCTTCCAGATTAAGAAAATAATCCAACGAATTCTTTACAAGGATCAGTGGTAATCGAAATACAATTTTAACAGATCCACCTCAGCGGGTTTACATACATTCAACGACTGCAGACATTGTCGTCCCTAGTACTGCACTAAACGATGGACATTTTGTGTCTTTTTGATTTCCAACATGTCTGCCAGCACCTTTGGTTTGAAGAGGGCTTCATTCCACAGTTATCACTGTTTACTTCGAGGCTCTGCAGCTCCTCAACAAATTATTTTGCTCAGATTTATTTTTTGTGTGCTGGCAATGCAAGTGGCAAGAAACAGCCTCTGTAAGACAGCTTCGTGGACCTTCAAATTTCAGTTTTTTAAACTTGGTTTCAACTTTTCCTTTATTTGCTTTGTTCGAGTTTAGATTAGCCAGCTGCAGCCAGCACAATATGGAAGCACGCGTTTTAAAAAGAGTATAGGAAAAGAGGGAGAAGTGCATCTGGGACAGAGTCGGAATTCTCAGAAAAGTGACGAAGAGTGTTGCTAGAAAAGGGGAGAGGGGGAAAGGGACGGCATAGGCCACCAAGTACACACAGAAAAGGTTAAAAAGGCCTTCGGGGGAAGGGGGGGGGGGGGGGAGAAAGAGAGCGGGAGGTGAAGTGGGGACGCCTCTCAAGGTCAAAATAAAGCCCTGCAAAGGACACTTGATTGACAGGTCAGCGTGCCTGGAACCGAGAAAGCGTGAGGAATGGCCAGAAGGCATATCTCTGTCCACGCCTCTCATCCACCACGGCCATTCATTACTGCAGCCCGATGGTAGCCAGCAGACAGGAGACAACATGGCCCAACCACCCCATCAGATGTAGCCACGGCCAGATCTAGACTGAAGCTAAGTGAAAACTCCCAGACAAGGACACTTCACTCCTGCAGAAGTTTGGCATGGCCTTGAGAAAGGTTCCGTACTCGATGCCCCCCTCCCCCCCCTCTCTCTCTCTCTCTCTCTCTCTCTCTCTCTCTCTCTCTCTCTCTCTCTCTCTCTCTCTCTCTCTCTCTCTCAGCGCGCGCGCGAGCATGCATACGCGTGCGTATGGGCACCTATTTGCGTATGTGTTAAAGACTCCCTTAATAACCCCATGTTATTCTGTCCCTATGTCTTAGTCTTTATCCATTTGTCCATTGCCCGTCAGTCCGACTGTGGGTCTGCCTCTCGGTTATTCTGCATGCCTGCCTTCCTCTCCTCTCCTCCTCCCTTCCCCCGCCACTTCTCTCTCTCTCTCTCTCTCTCTCTCTCTCTCTCTCTCTCCCTTACTTTTGTGCTGTGAGTCACTGGCAATGTAAAGCAATGCCAAGACAATCCTTCACCAGACTTTATTCATCTGTTCATCATCAATCACCACTGCCTTCTAGGCATGCTTGCTTTTGTGCATTTGAGTCAGCGCGTTCATCAAAGAAATGATCCTCTGTTGTTTGCACTTTGCACACATTCTCAATGAGCACCACGTCACCACGTCAGAACACTCCATAATGACAATCTTGCCCATTGTGATCCATTTCCCCCCATGCACCACTGATGAAAACTCTTTATCTTCGCTTTTTGCACTCCCGAACCTTACTTGTAGCATGCGAAATTCCTATGTCAGTGACCCGAGGGAAAAAGATACATTCTCGCGGTAGAAAAAAAATGTTCACGATTCCTCGGTTTCAAAACATCGACGTCTTTTTGCTTTTGCAACGCATCGTGCTATACAAGATGTTTATGCTTTACAAAAGTGTTTTCCTGATAGAGAAGCCGTGTAGCAGGGCGTTTAAAATGCCGCTGAGGCGAGGTTTTTGGCAGCTGCACATGACGCATTAAAAAATGAGCTTTTCCGCATTCAAGAAACAGCTATCTTCGAAAATGAACTCAGTACAAAGTCTCCTCCTATTATTTCTTTCAGACGAACGAAAGGTGAATCATATCGTCCTTCTACTGTAAACAATTCTTTGAAGCCTTGAGATTTTTTTAAACTTCATTCCTTAATTTACATAACCATACAATGCAAAATGGCAATCAAAGCGGGAATGCATCCGTTGAATGTGGTGTGGATAATTCGGACGTCATAAAATGGACGCAAACATTTTTTATGCAGCAGGAATGCCAAGTTCTTGACCTTTCGAAGTCCGACAAACTAATACTTTGTCGGAAGATCAAAACAAAAAGAAAGAAAAAGGACGGGATTTGCCAATGCCATGATCTCCTACATCTGTGCGCGTGCATAAACCATCTCCACCCAACTCTAACGAATGATCAAACGGCCCATTGAACATTTTCATATGTAGCACATTATCCATGCGTTCATCAGTGAGTGCGCGTGCGTTTGAAAGTGTGTGCGTGCGTGCGTGCGTGCATCTCTCCACCCCCACCTTTTCCGCACCCCCCCTCCTCTCTCTCTCTCTCTCTCTCTCTCTCTCTCTCTCTCTCTCTCTCTCTCTCTCTCTCTCTCTCCACCCCAATTCTCTCCATCCTAGTCCCCCCTCTCTCTTTCTCTGTCTCTCTCTCTCTCTCTCTCTCTCTCTCTCTCTCTCTCTCTCTCTCTCTCTCTCTCTCTCTCTCTCTCTCTCTCTGTCCGGCTCTCCACCCCCACCCCCATTCTCTCCATCCCCGTCCCCCCACTCTCTCCATCCCCGTCCCCCCACTCTCTCTCTCTCTCTCTTTCTCTCGCTCTCTCTCCACCCCCATTCTCTCCATCCCAGTCCCCTCTCTCTCTTTCTCTGTCCTCTCTGTCCGGCTCTCCACCCCCACCCCCATTCTCTCCATCCCCGTCCCCCCCCACTCTGTCTGTCTGTCTGTCTGTCTGCCCCCCCCCCCTCTTTCCACTCACCGTCGGTCTTGTCGGGTTGGATGACCACTCTGGTGGCGTTGAACTGGCCAAGCTTGCCCCCCATGGGTTCAGACAGGACCACCATGAAATCTTCCTCCTCCTCGAAGAGTGAGTCGTCGATGACCATGACGCGGCAGAACTTCTGGCGCTCCCCTTTGTCGAAACGGATGACGCTGCGGTGGTCTGCGGGTCTGGTGATGTAGTCTGAGAATGACGTCACCGTGCTGGGAATGGTGCCCGTTGCAGAGGCTGAGGACAGAGCAATAAACTTTCGTGAGACGTATGGTCACGAGTTTGCACAAGAGCAAGTTTGTGAATATGTGCAAGTGTGCGTGCATTGGTCGCTAGAGTTCAATTATAAATAATCAGTTTAGTAGTCGAGATATTTGGCACATTAATTTGTGAGCTGTGGAGAATCTAATTAAAAGTCAAACACATAAAAGTAAAGTTTTGTGTCGAAGTCATAGCTTGCTGTTGGGGACGGCCGGGTGCTTGTCATTTACAGAACCTCAATGAAACACTGAAAAAGCCACTATGCATATTAATATAAATGTGCAGGTGGATACTAAAAATAAACGAAACGATTGTTCACCGAACAAATGAACAATGGAACTTTAAAAACAGACCTTTGCAATCCGGCAAGGAGGTACACAGAACGAGAAAAGTTCATTGAAAGTACTAGTTTCATAGTCAGCAAAGACAAAAAGACAGAAGAAGTAAGGCCTTCTTGAACCTCTACGAAGTTGTAGCTTAAGAAAAAGAACCAGCAGCAATCTGTGAAGGAACTTGACAATAAAACATCCATTCTCCGGACGCGCGTTTATCATAGACCCCACAGCAAAACGAACAATTTCCACCTGAGAGTCTGAGTCGGAATAGCTCTTAGCTGTGATGCTCTCCCTCGACCTCCAGAACACTACGAGGTTCGGAGGACTTTATGCAAGAGGACATCATATCGGGATGCCAGCCCGAGAGTGCATTCTTGCAATGGGACCAAGAATTGCTTCTCAGCATGAGTGCTCTTGACAGCAGGATACGTCCCTCAGAGTAAGACCCTCTGTGCAGAAGACAGCTGCTGGGGAATGGAGGAACTGACTACCCCACAACCTCACACGACCTGTCTTGGCTCAAGTAGTTGCCGGCAATTAGCAGAATTGCTTGGCAAAACGAGATCACCTCGATAAGGGATCCCAGTTTCTCTCGAGGGAGAGAACCATCAATCAAAGTGAAAAGGAAGCAGGAAGAGAGGTTTTTGCGGTTGTGAATTGTTCTTTAAGAGTCAGCAATATCTGAATGAAAGGTGGAGTGGTTTTTTCCTCCCAGAGAGAGAGAGAGAGAGAGAGAGAGAGAGACAGAGACAGAGAGAGAGACAGAGAGAGAGAGAGACAGAGAGAGACAGAGAGAGAGAGAGAGACAGAGAGAGAGAGACAGAGAGAGAGAGAGACAGAGACAGAGAGCGACATGGAGCTTTATTAAAATATAAGCGACACAGTCTCGGAATGAGATCCTTCAGAGATAAGATAAACGGACGTGTTATGTATGGTAAGCCCCCGCAAAACGTAATTTTTTAGCAGTGGCCCCTTCATCAGACTCGTTGTTTCTCATTGGATATGATATCCTAATTTACGAGATCTTCTGAGAGCAGTTATACTAGACAAAAAGCTTATGGGGAGCTTTCTATTTCAACACGACATCTTCACCATCCGACCTCCCAAATGTCGCCGGAATCCCAGGGGCCAATAACGACTCCTGCTGGTTGAGCTTCGGGGTAGAATTTTTTTTCAGCCCTTCCAGTCTGTCACAGACAATTTCCAGAAAAGCACTACAATCTAAGATGACGCAATTAGCCGCTGAGGCTCATGGGAAGGTTTCCAGAACTTGCAGGAACTACGCAGGAGGTAACTGACGGTTAAATGGTAAAGGTCAACCAAGTCACGTAACCCAAAGTATTTCTTTCTCAGACGGAAGGAAACTGCAGGGAAGATACTGACTGCCTCTCGGCACATTGCTGGAAATATGGACGAGATAACGATTTGATGCAAGGGGAGTCACTCCTGATAATTAATTTACTCATGCTGAATGGCATAGACGAGCTTGATATATATGAAAAATACAGAAATGTATACGATTAAAAATTTAGTATATTATTTAATTATCCGAGTATGACTGCACGGAAAGTAACCCTTATTTAGCATTACCTATTGCTGTGTGCAAGTGGGATTTCAGACCAAGATAATAAACCAGCTAAAGGAGACACATTTTTCTATCTGAATTCTTTTTTTTAATTAGTCAAACTTGACAATTGGCAGTTTATAAAACGTTCCTCTTCTCCAAAATGCTTTTCAGCACACTATCTATCAAGACACCATGCAGAGCCTGCAACTCTGAATCATCCGATATTGCGGCTGGCATGCTAAAACGTACTGTTCCTTATATTTTTTCTAAAGTATTAAAACAGAAGAAAAAAACTCCGCACATTCCTTTTCACAATATTACTCCAGAAAACAAAGTTATTTTCTTAATATTTTCGTGAGACAGGGAAGTTTCGCTAACATCACACCCAAGTTTTCCCTGCGTGGAGGACGACCTGGGTGCAGTCCAGATCCGAGTTTTCTAGCGCTCCAACTACCCAAGACTCAGGGTGCCTCGACCGGGGGAGCTCGACCCGACCACACGTGTGTTGCATTAGAGGAAGACAAACTGTACTGCGGCCTTGCCAGCAGACAACCCGACTATATTGCATGCAATCCCCAAGCAACTCATTTGCGCTCGTTGGCAAGCTTTCCGGCAGGTGACGAGGAAAATACGAGAAAAGCAAGACTTATGCAAATCCAGAAGTAAAAAAAAGCATAGTATCAGCATTCCCGTTGCAATTTCATATGCTTTCATGTGCTTTCATGGGTAATGTGCTAACATTAGAAAAAGATCAAACAGAACATAATATGGATTTTTTTAAAGCCCACACTGAGAGATGAAAAAAACTTTATGAGAAGATTATTGAGTGTGCCAAATGAGCTCTGGCATAGTACAAGAGCGTTGAAGGCATTTTGTTGGCTGTTAACAGACATGAGGTAAAAAACGCCAGGGCATTATTCTGTCGTGAATAATAAAGCTTGTGCTCCAGCTAAAAGTAACTTATGGCACTGTACCTCGTTGTCTCACAGATTATGTATGAGAAGCATGTACGTCCAAACTGTTTCAGATACGCTCCCCAAAATGTATTCAAAGAGTGTAAACAGGAGTTTTTCTGGCGTAAAATCATTCTCAGAGCAATGAAATGCAAAACAAGTCATAATCATAAGCGTGTGTAACTTAAAGAACTCTAAAAGGAGTTTATGTATGGCTTATTTCATGGTAAACAGGCTGTAAACGAAAGCGCGTCTTAATCTTCCGGCATTATATTCCACATTTATGGGAGGGTGGCCCCTTAACCCTCTTCAGACAGATGTCTCCAAAATGAAACGCCACATGCTCAGGAAAACATAAAAAACTTTACCAATACACATTCTAGGAGGTATAGCGATCAAAAAAGCAAGGGTAGTGTAAAATCTGGATCGAGCTCAAAGCGAACGGTGGGAAGCTAAGACGTATAAACGGCTACCGATGGCGAAAAATGTACGGCTGTGACGGGAATGTAAGTCTCCCGCCAGGAAAAGGTTTCTTACATGTTAAATAATGGAAATTGCCGCTCAGCGTTTTAAAGAGACACATTTCTCTGAACGGAAGGTTCAAAAGCGATAGATCAAGACCATTATCTGTTTCATGTGTACACGACTCTAGATTTATTGCGGGTCTAAATGCATCTCAGCCCAGATAGTTCAACGAAGGCACAGCAACAAGGCTCGTACATCTTTTTACCATGACGTAAACAAAACTTTCGAGGCAGAGGAGGCAGACGAAAGAATGTCAACAACAACAAAGAAGAGACTGCAGGAGCGTTAACGGGACACTGGGCTTGTAAAACCTCACTGCGGGGCAAAATCTCCCCACCTTCGTGGTTGGCAGCACTCCCAATTAGCACATTCCCCTGTCAAGGCTGTCTCAGGTGTTTGGAGATGCGCTTCAGTGAAGTCAAAACGAGCTCGGTAAGTGGACGTGTTCATGTTGACGTTGGCCGCACGTTTACAGTTGCTCATGCTGTCAGTGTCGCTCGCACCATAGAGCCTTCCTGCCATGAAGTCTTTTCGCTTCCATCCGCTTCAAAGCAACAGCCTAAGCTGGGAGAGATCCGGTAGGACTGATGCAAGTCAGTTTCATGAGCAGGGGGATTCTTATGATGTGGCTGCACGCAGACACATCCATGACGTGGGTGCTACGTCTGTGCACTCATCAGCAAACCCGCCGTTTTCTTTTCATGTGTGTGCAGTCTGAGTATGCACCATGCGTTTACCTTTTTATGGGCTATATTTTACGTGGTCGCGCAATTCAAGAACAGATGTAAGTAAACTTGCCAGGCTGGAATTTTGTACAAGAATAATAATCAATACCTCACTATACCTTCTGAGCATGCTAATAAACGAAGCATAAATATACATTTTTTATTTGTATACATGTGTTGGTGAAGACCATTTTCTTAAACTCAATCAGCATTATAAACGTAATAGCATAAGTGTAGATTTTTGGGGAGTACCAAACGACTGGATAAACTCTATTCGAAATAGTTAGCGAAATTCACGAATTATTGCATGATACTACCCAAGCATAATATTAGAATTTCTTTATCAAACGAAGGGATAAACTGCTTTTAAAGTTATCTGTATTGCACATGACGATTGACTAACTGCAAAGCAAAGCACAAAATAATGCAGAAGTGCACAGTTTAACAGAAACTAAGTGTTAACCAAAACGAACTCAATAAAAATAACCAGACGAGAGAAAGGATCGGGGAAGCAGTGCAAAAGAATAACTAACAGAGAAACGAGAAACAGTGCAGTGAAAAACGGCCAGGGAAACGAGAAACGGTGCAGTGAAAAACGGCCAGGGAAACGAGAAACAGTGCAGTGAAAAACGGCCAGGGAAACGAGAAACGGTGCTGAGAAAAACAGCCAGGGAAACGAGAATCAGTGCAGAGAAAAAAGGCCAGGGAAACAAGAATCAGTGCAGTGAAAAACGGCCAGGGAAACGAGAATCAGTGCAGAGAAAAACGGCCAGGGAAACGAGAAACAGTGCAGAGAAAAACGGCCAGGGAAACGAGAATTAGTGCTGAGAAAAACGGCCAGGGAAACGAGAATCAGTGCAGAGAAAAACGGCCAGGGAAACGAGAAACAGTGAAGTGAAAAACGGCCAGGGAAACGAGAAACAGTGCAAAGAAAAACGACCAGGGAAACGAGAAACAGTGCAGTGAAAAACGGCCAGGGAAACGAGAAACAGTGCAAAGAAAAACGGCCAAGGAAACGAGAAACTGTGCAGTGAAAAACGGCCAGGGAAACGAGAAAATGTGCAAAGAAAAACGGCCAGGGAAACGAGAAACAGTGGCCAGGGAAACGAGAAACTGTGCAGTGAAAAACGGCCAGGGAAACGAGAAACAGTGCAGTGAAAAACGGATGGGGAAACGACGGCAGAGGAAACTGGAAGGGAAGCCATGGTTACAGAACGGGAAGGGAAACGAAGGTGGGGAAACTAGGTGTGCACCTCAAGGGCTGCGTTTGTCTGCTTATCGCTTCAGGCTGTCGCCACCATCGTTGAACTGAGCTAAGGCATTAGGGAGACCCTGGCATGGTGGGGCAAATATCGTCAGCTCTCTCATCGTTCCCGTTATCGGCTCCCAGAAAGCGGAGACGAGCCAGCCCCAGCCCCCAGTGTGGATGGCGATTCCAGGGCAGGTGATGACAGAGTGCCGGCTGCTCGTTACAATTAGCACGCTCAATGCATGGCCGTCACTGCCATCGCGCCTGCCTCAGTGTGGACCTGGTGATAGACGTCCCAGCGGAGCTAAGGATCCATCGTTATTCCCTATGTTCTGCTCTTTCAAACAGGACAAACGAAGAAGGGAGGAGAGCGAAAAGGACGACTAGAAAAATTAAATAGCAGTCGGTTTAGAAGTTTTCGGTATACGTTAAAGGAAGACCGCATAGTGCATTGCCATTAAAAGTAAATATGAAGGTGCTAGTTTTTATATTGCCGTTGATGGGTGTTTACCCCAATAGCTCCTCGTACCAAAGGTTCATCATTAGAACAATTCGCATCATGTGGCATCATTGCAATTATTAGTTCGGTTTTTAAGCATGTACATGTATGTCATTACTACATGTAAGCACAGTAAGGCTTATCAGCCTGCAAGTCTTCCGGACCAGGATATTTTTAAATATATGTATATGAAGGTAATACAGATGTTTAAACACTTGCTCCACCAGTAGAATCACTAGCTTATAAAAACCACATTCTCTGCAAGCACAGTCAGGAAAAATTTTCAGTATATCAGAAAATGTTCTTTACATTTATCTAAGACAAACTAGACCTATGTTTACGCAGAAACAATACCGCAAGCTTCAACAAATCAACGTGGTGACATATTTCGCCACAGCAACTAACATCTCTGCATATAACAACTCTTGCTGCAGAGCTCGTTGGTGAGATATTCTGGGGGACAATACATCAGGACTCATTTGAATAACACCAGGGTGCTCTCGCGAGAGCGTTCCACTAGACGGCAACGGCGCCAGACGCTGTTAAATATCGTCTGGCCCGAATGAGTTTCTGGGACTTTTTGCAGGAAACAGCAGAAGTAAGAAGGTTCTCGTCTCTTCAGGAAAAACCTTCTGCCAAGTTGAAATGAAAACGAGATGTAGACTCCCTGTATACGAGCAAAAGACGTGACAAGTCGCATACAAACATCTCGTGTGAAATGTACTCCACCAGAAAGAAAAAAAGTTTCATTAAGAAGGACAGCAAAAAAGAGAGACAAGTTTTCATAAGATTATTGGACACAAATGCGCCACGAACGTTATCTGCAATAAAAGCTGCACTCTTGATTTCGTCAGTTAGAATAACGCAAACAAAAGTAACTCAGGAAGATTGGTAAGTGCTTGAAAAAGGTTACACGAGAGAGAGAGAGAGAGAGAGAGAGAGAGAGAGAGAGAGAGAGACAGACAGACAGACAGACAGACAGACAGACAGACAGACAGACAGACAGACAGACAGAGACACAAAGAGAGAGAGAGAGAGAGAGACAGACAGACAGAGACAGAGAGACAGAGACAGAGACAGAGACAAAGACAGACAGAGAGAGAGAGAAAGAGAGAAAGAGAGAGAGAGAGAGAGAGAGACAGACAGAGACAGAAAGAGACAGACAGACAGAGACACAGAGAGATAGAGAGAGAGACAGAGAGAGAGAGACAGAGAGAGAGAGAGAGAGAGAGAGAGAGAGAGAGATCTGAAAAGAAGCAAATTGTTATAAGCAACGAGCAAAACAAGCGTCTATTCAAGAAGCTAAATTAAGCAAAGCAATCACTCAAACAACGATTTACCTAGGTCCTTTCCGTCTCCTGATCAGGATCGACATGGAATAAACAAATATAAACTTGCCACAGCCAAATCGCAGACAGCAAATGAAAAGGCAACCAGCATATTTATTAATTGTTTCTTTCTAACAAACACAACACAAAGCAAACGCAGCTTTGCAAAAATGTGGAACAAAACGACACATGTTATCAAAATCACCACAGGCGGGGACATTGTTCCTCTTCTTTTTCTTCTTCCTGAAACTCAGAAGGTGTTCTGTAACTAAACCTGATTCTGTCTTCACGGGGTGGCATTCAAAGCTGTGCCCTATATCGAGTGACACGTGTGTGCGTCAGTCAGCACATGCTGGTGCAGTACTCTTAAGAGCAAACAAAAATGGTGACCCTCCACTAAGAATGAGCATCATATAACACATGCTGATTTTGAGATACAGATAACAAATTAAAGTGGGCGGGTGAAAGATAACTTTTTGCAGATAAAGGCTCTATTGAACCATTCTATTATTAATAAATGTGCCTGTGCAGGGCTTTTTATCCAAACTCGGACTCTAAGGGATATAAAAAGAGAATGTCCCCCTTTTTTTTACTTGCGCAACTAACCAGCAGCCAAAAATCAATTGAGGCTATGCAACAGTGAGTGTATTTTTCGCGACAAAACTCTTTCTAACTCAATGTCGAGGCATACCCGAGGAATCGGTTGAGTTCCTTCTACTTTGTCAGACCGTTTCCTATTGGTTAATTTAGAATTGAAGACGTATAGAAGGTTTCGAAACACGTAAGCAAAATTAGTGGTGGTTGCTATGGACACATCCCCTTATTCTTCCACGCTTGATTTTGAAAATTTGAGTTTTCAACCATCTGTCATCTTAGGCAACTCATCATTCCCTAACAAAAGGTCATAGGTTAATATGCTAAAGATTATTTTAAAGGAAATTCAATGACAATTACGGTTGCATATATGCATCAAAATGGCCAAAAATGTCATACAGCACTCATTTGGTGGTAGAGGGTCATAAATATATCGTGGTAAGAGGGCACACACAGAAAGGGGTAGGGGGTTTAATTAATGAGGGAAAAGGGACGTAACTCTAAATGGTAACACTGACCTTGCATAGTGGAGCAAATGACCATGAGTTCCCCCATGACGTCACCAGTTCGTTCCACAGGAATCAGCACTTCTCCAATGTTCTCCGGCACCCGGTACTCCCCCTTCACAAAGAAGGCAGTCGACTCTGCAACGCAAGGCATTGCTCAAGTCGACAGACAACGTTCATAGATGAAGCTGCGTCGAAGTAAAGGTCCTCTAAAGCATACGCTGAAGCCACCTCCATTGGCCTGTGAATCCTCGGGTGGAAGACAGATTGGAGGAACTTAGCACAGTAAAAAATTCTTAGACTAGTGGAAAAATGACACGTCATGATTCCATATGCAAACATGCAATAAGAAGGCCTAACAATCGAGTTGACGAAGCGCGCATTCGTAGTGAGAAAAAAAGGTGCACATTTTGGCACACTTAATAAAAGGACATGGGGACAGTGTTTAACAAAGGCACAGAGAAATAACTATTCATACGTTTACTTCAGTGTGCTTTTTTTGTTTCTTATGCCATTTACAAGGTGTTGCAAAAGTCTTCGTCTCCATACATGCCACTTCAGCAAATGAATTTTTTGTCCTCTTACCATTCAAGCAAGCACACACGCCCATCCCAATTACTCATCCTTTCGACTATTCGTCCAAACGTCTGTATGTCTATTTGCGTGTCCATCCATCCATATGCGTGCAGGTGTGTGTGTGTGAGTGCGTGCGTGCGTGCGTGCTTGCGAGAGAGAGAGAGAGAGAGAGAGAGAGAGAGAGAGAGAGAGAGAGAGAGAGAGAGAGAGTGCACACACACACACACACACACACACACACACACAGACACTGACCATCCTCGGCGTCGAGGATAGTGACGGTGACGATATCCGGGTACTCCAGCACCGCCGCCACGGGTTCCTGGAGACGAAGGCTGAAGGTCTCTCGCTCTTCGTACTCCGTGTCGTCTCGAAGGTTGATCCGCCATGTCTTCTCCGTCTCGCCTGCACAATAATGACCACAGAAGGTTAATGAATGCGTTGGTATGACGGACTGAGAAGAGAGAGAGAGAGAGAGAGAGAGAGAGAGAGAGAGAAAGAAAGAAAAAGACAGACAGATAGACAGACAGACAGACAGACATACAGACAGACAGACAGACAGACAGACAGACAGACAGACAGACAGACAGACAGACAGACAGACAGACAGACAGACAGACAGACAGACAGACAGACTGAAAGAAAGAAAGAAACAAGAAAGAAAGAAGGAAAGAAAAAGAAAGAAAGAAAGAAAGAAAGAAAAAAGACAGAGAAAACCAAGGTCCTTCTCCATCCCGTGATATCAGGCAAGGAAAGTTGTTGAAATCTGAGTGAAATATTGAAAGCGAAGTGACAGTTAAAGGAACAAAATGTACATTGCTCCCATCTACATGTATGCTATAAAAGGGAGCCCTCCTCCTCCTCCTCCTCCTCCTCCTCCTCCTCCTCCTCCTCCTCCTCCTCCTCCTCCTCCTCCAGAAACCTTTGGAAGTAACAATGTTTTAGAGTTTAAACATATGCAATTCTTTTCACACTGATATAAATAATGTGAGTGTGTATCTTGGGGTCTCAAGTGCGGATATACGATGAACATTCTTAATCTAAGCATCCAATTCCACCGCATTCACAGTCACTTGTGCACGTCATAACCACACAGAAAGATCACAAAAATAACAATCCCATTTTTATAGAAATATGGCGATAAAATTGCAGCTGTCAACTACTATTCGTAAGGTAGGCATAATGTAGAGAAGTACATGTTTCCAAAAGTTATGACCGAAAACAATTTCCCTGCTTTAAACGAAGGAGTTCTGGCAGACATTTTTCATTCGTCCGTAGCTGCAGGGCTGCACTTCATGCAATGTGAACAAGCAATGAAACTAATTCCCACCACTCAAGGGGAGGTCGGGGCCTAACAAAAGCGTGCGCCAAATGCAAGTGACCTGCTCTTTTTACATCACCCGCCCTGAGGGAATTTGCAAATGCGAAACGAGAGGATTCTTGCCTGTCGGCAAGCAAGCAACTGCTTTTCAACACCGAAAATGGACACGTTTCTCGCCATGTGGCACGAACAGGTTTCTGGCATCAAAGGATTAATCCAAGCGTCGACAAACCATGGGAAGCACATGAAAGTCCGTCAGCCCATGACCTCTTATGAGTAGGATTCCGTATAAAAACTTACAAACCAACCAAAAAAAGGATAAAGAGCATTTACAAGCGTTCACATTTTCCCCCTCCACAATTCTGTATCGACATTGCACAGATTCTATTCCAGTCCGAATTAAGAGGTTCTCTCCCCAATTTTGTTTGCATAGCATCTCAAGCAATTTGTAACTCTCTGGGGAGAGGGAAAGGATGACACCTGTTGAGCAATCAGCAGGGCATGGATGTCAACTAAGACTTTTGACAGGGTTGTGGAAACCTTCATTTGAACGAAACTCTAAGCTCTCCGCTTCACCGTGTCGGCGCGTCAAGCATTTGACTTCGACCAAAGATCCAATATACAGCAAATACACAGGACAGTACATGTACAGGAGGATCTTTGCTTCGGCCTCACTCCAAAACTGACACACGTGCTTCGCTTCCAGCGCCGATGCGCTCTAGTGGACCTGAGGAACTCGGCGAAGAACTTCGCGGGCCATTTCTAGAGGACGGCGTCGAGGTGGAGATAAAAGGCGGCAGTTCCAGGTTTCCCCACGGGCGCTGCTTCCTGCACACTCTGGAGGAACCGATATAGCGGCCATAGATAGGCAGGGGGCACCGCTCCCATCACACAATTCTCTCTTGGCAAGAGTCTTCCCTTCCTGGCTTCCCTTGCACGGGTGCCGGAGCCAGCAATGTTCGGACACGATACCTTCCCAATTACTGACGATGATGTACGGCCCTTGCAGCGTGGCGTTCTAAACAAGGGAGAGAATTATAGCTGGCGCGATAAGATGCCTGCACTCCTCAACGAACGCTTTGTATACAGTGTTTTTCTTGTCTGGGTGTGGGTTTCACATAGGTCAGCTGGACTAGGTGGAATTCGGGGGAGGAGGCATGCAGCTGTGCCAGAAAAAGGAAATAAATTAAAGGACTGCAAGATGCGGAGAGGGTGTCTGGATAATGTGAGGAGTTATGGAAGAAGAATGGCATGTGGTAAATGTTTTCATTACTTCCGAGAGAGAGAGAGAGAGAGAGAGAGAGAGAGAGAGAGAGAGAGAGAGAGAGAGAGAGAGAGAGAGAGCAAAGAGAGAGATAGGAAGGCAGGCAGGCAGAGACGGAGGAACAAATACAGTGACAGGCAGAGAGAGAGAGAGAGAGAGAGAGAGAGAGAGAGAGAGAGAGAGAGAGAGAGAGAGGGAGGGAGGGAGGGAGGGAGAGAGAGAGAGAGAGAGAGAGAGAGAGAGAGAGAGAGAGAGAGAGAGAGAGAGAGAGAGAGAGAGAGAGAGGGGGGGGGGAGGGTATGCAATCATGAACTATACCAAACCCTAGCCTCAGACTTACGAGCAGCTGCGAACGATTGCATGGCGATAAAATCACCAGAGCAGAACTCTATCAAACTTATCTGGCCACCATACTACGCCCATTATGCAAGCTGATAAAGGCAACACAACAGTCCGCTATCTGTCACGCGCATAGCAGAGGGTTTCTTTATTCCCACCTTCAAAAGCACAGCCAACAGAGGGTAAAGGTAAAGGTAAAGGTGTGGTTTTTTATAGCGACTTACACCCTTTGTCAGGGTCTCAAACCGCTTACACTTTACCCCCTGATCACTGGGCATCTTCTGTCACTGTCACTGTACAAGTTACTCTTTATTGCATGGGATGCCTGCTTCGAATACATTAAAACCGGATCTGGTAAGAGGCTAGCTCTCTGCTTTTGTACCGCGAATGTCACCACTCCAGAATACAAGAACAGGTACAATTAAGACTTTTTTTTTCATCCACCGGAAAATTTGTCAGATCTAACATAAGTATAAAGACATATTAGCGGATGTTCCAAATTCAGGCTAAGCATACGTATTGTGTCTAAGATGCAAAGACAGTCAAAGAATGTATTGTGTGTAGGCCCGCGGCCCGTCACAAGAGAAGAAGCAGAGCACGTGGCCTCCAAGGGCGACTACTCACCAGGGTTGAACTGGACCTGGCTGGCGTAGCGAGAGTAGGTGTCCTCTCCAACCTTGGCAGTGCCGTTCAGTGCACGGATGGCTGTGGAGATGAAGGCAAAGGACATTTGTAACCACAGTATGTGTATCAGTGAACACACATGAATGAACATGAGCTTAGGAACAGCGTCCCTCTGTAAGCCAGGGGAGCAAGCAACACGTGTTAAAAGAATGCACGGTCTAAATAATTCGATTTTTTTATGGGGCAGTATGTGAAGGAAGGTTACTGAAAGTATACCGTGAAATCTGACAAGACCATAGTTTCGTTGTCTGTCACTTCTTGGTTTTAGATTTGCAAGCAAAAACGTTACATAGAAAGACGTGGAATTTCCCATGAAGCTGCCAATGGGTGTTTAGAGTTACCTTTCCTTAGCGGGGGTGAGGGGTGGGGTGCTCGTGCACCAATTACGACTGATCGACTGAGGCGCGGCGGGGTCTTCTGCAGCGATGTACATGTATTTGGTTTGCTCAGATGCTCGCTACAAGCACAGTTATGCCGGAAAATCGTTTTATCTGTTTCCCAAAGACGCAGAGCAGTAAGTTGAAAGCATTCCCTTCTCGTCGTTTCGATCTATGATGAAAATGTGCCGGTGCTCGTTTGCATCGTGCATAGGTTCGTTGTGATCGACGGATCCGAGATCTTTATGCAAGAGATTTCAACATTTCAGTATAAAGTACAATGTTGGTGATCTGTATCCTTCACTTCACATATGAGCGTGTGCCTGCTGAGTTTGCTCCTAGGAGCCACGTGCAAGACCTGTATCCTTCACTTCACATATGAGCGTGTGCCTGCTGAGTTTGCTCCTAGGAGCCACGTGCAAGACCTGTATCCTTCACTTCACATATGAGCGTGTGCCTGCTGAGTTTGCTCCTAGGAGCCACGTGCAAGACCTGTATCCTTCACTTCACATATGAGCGTGTGCCTGCTGAGTTTGCTCCTAGGAGCCACGTGCAAAACCTGTATCCTTCACTTCACATATGAGCGTGTGCCTGCTGAGTTTGCTCCTAGGAGCCACGTGCAAGACCTGTATCCTTCACTTCACATATGAGCGTGTGCCTGCTGAGTTTGCTCCTAGGAGCCACGTGCAAGACCTGTATCCTTCACTTCACATATGAGCGTGTGCCTGCTGAGTTTGCTCCTAGGAGCCACGTGCAAGACATGTATCCTTCACTTCACATATGAGCGTGTGCCTGCTGAGTTTGCTCCTAGGAGCCACGTGCAAGACCTGTATCCTTCACTTCACATATGAGCGTGTGCCTGCTGAGTTTGCTCCTAGGAGCCACGTGCAAGACATGTATCCTTCACTTCACATATGAGCGTGTGCCTGCTGAGTTGCTCCTAGGAGCCACGTGCAAGACCCACCCAAATACAAGGGACAACACCTCCTCATCTTCGCTTATTTATAACTCAAATGTCTCTAAAACCCAGAACAAGGATAGTTACGATGCCAAAGTTCAGCAACATCCGCATTGACACGTTCAGCTCATCTGCCTTTATACCCTCCTCAAACAAAATATTTCTGCAGGATTCACTGCACCACGCAGATTAATAGTTGGTTAGGACCATTCTGAACACCACGCTGAACGGGTTAGAACATGGCGGATGAAAACATTGACCTTTCTTTCCTCCGTTTTATTTCTTCTGTTTTCTGGCAAGAGAGACATCCTGTAAGCACGACTGGGAATCTTGCTAATCATTCACTCTAATTTAAATTCCAGACTAAGAAACAAGGACAAGTACCAGCACGTGACGCCTAGTACTAGTAGCAACTCCAGGAGACAGACTTGAGCGCGAGTTACTCAGACTCTGTAACTAGAGAGTTCTGCGGTTCAGATCAGCTCCGCTAAATACCTCTGATCTCTCCAACAGATGCTCTCGGCGTTGTCAACTCAACAATGAGCTTTTGATCAGACTGGAGGGTTGAATGGGTACACAATATGTGGTAGTGACATGTGAAATTGAACCAGGATATTTTCGAGTAATGAACTGGAAAAAAATCACAGAAGAACAACAAGCGGTATTCTCAAGCAAGTGTGGCCTAATTTGCATGTTGGCAGCTCTCCATGCGGATACTGAGCGTATCCGAGGCTCTGCCATTTAGACTTTGGGACCGGTAATTAAGCTGTTCCCAACTACAAGAACAAACCTGGTGATAAAACTGTTTAACATCTCCCAAGAGAGCTGAAAGGAGTGCAAGGGTTCACGTCGTGGTAATACATTTTGCGAGTTTGGCGTGACCCCCCACCCCCACCAAATCCTGCAGAGTGTCGACAATCTAGAAGCATTGCCAACATCTTCATTAGCTGCCTAACATTCCGCAGTAACAGTTGTACAACACTTTTATAAATCACAATTTCAATTTCGTTTCCAGCTTTTCGACAGTTATGATCAGCCCATTTTAGCCGGCATGAAATGTAATTAGCGCCATGTCTTCAACGTGATTATCATGACCACAACTTTCCCGCTGTTTAATTAAACTAGGTGGTTGGCGCAAAAACAACAACATCCCATCTAATATAAACCTAAGTAAATGTAAGAATCTGTAGACTACGATGATAGCGCGAGATCAAGATGTATTTCAAATACGTCAAATTTCCAACCCTCACTTCGCTATGTTAGCATTTCACTGTGGATACAACGTTAATAGGGGTTTCGACGTGTTTGTGTGGGTGTATATGCGAGTGCTTCTCTCTCTCTCTCTCTCTCTCTCTCTCTCTCTCTCTCTCTCTCTCTCTCTCTGTGTGTGTGTGTGTGTGTGTGTGTGTGTGTGTGTGTGTGTGTGTGTGTGTGTTTGAGTGAGCTTGCGTGCGTAAGTTCGTGCCTTGGACTGTTTGTCAAAGCAGGGTTTTCACCCATTCCACGTGCACGCGTACGTCCGTGCGTGTATACGCGCATGTGTGTGTGTGTTTGTTTTTTGTTTGTTTGTTTGTTTGCTTGCTTGCTTGTTTGTTCTGGTGTGCTTTAGTGGTTAACCGTGTGATTGAGCTATTCGAAAACCCTCCCTCTTACATCATGTATCTATCTGTGCGACTGCACGTCTGTCTGTATGGTGGTCCGTTTGCTTGACTGTCTATCCCCTCTCTGTCGCTGTTCCTTTACCGCCCCCTACTGACTGACTGACTGTCTGTCTGTCTGTCTGTCTGTCTGTCTGTCTGTCTGTCTGTCTGT
This sequence comes from Theodoxus fluviatilis, assembly GCA_034096865.1. Classification (NCBI taxonomy): domain Eukaryota; kingdom Metazoa; phylum Mollusca; class Gastropoda; order Cycloneritida; family Neritidae; genus Theodoxus; species Theodoxus fluviatilis. The sequence goes on along the minus strand of JAWQFJ010025803.1, from coordinate 102,715 downwards.
CTGTCTGTCTGTCTCTGTCTCTGTCTGTCTCTCTCTCTCTCTCTCTCTCTCTCTCTCTCTCTCTCTCTCTCTCTCTCTCTCTCTCTCTCTCTCTCTCTCAGAGGCCAGGCTACTCACTGACGAAGGATGTCTCCCCGAGGTAGCCACGACGACGAAGCGTCAGGACAAGAGTCTCGCCCGTCTCATTGACGAAAATGGCGTCCCTCTCGGCCGAGATCCAGGCCCAGTTCAGGTGGAAGGGTTGGTTAGCCAGAACGTTGTCGCCTGCAAGGACAAATACACATTCAGGTTATCGTTTCCTTTGTCATTGCCGTCATCATCATCATCATCATTATCATCATCATCATCATCATCATCATCATCATCATCATCATCATCATCATCATCATCATCATCATCATCAGCATCAGCATCACCATCATCATCATCATTTCCTGTAATCTACTGCCCTCCAAGTCAGAGGAATCGCTAGAAAAACAGAAGTCAATGAGGTCATATCATTGAAAAGAGTCTCTCTTTTGAGTAAGTGTTGTCGCAAAGTGGAAAACCTTCATTTAAAGCAATAACTCTCTCCCATAGCCACCCAAAAGTAAACCATTCAATTCCAGCTCAGAGTGGCAGGTGGGCAAACGAGCAATTCGAAGAAGTGCGCTATACAAATGCTATTATTATTATTATTATTATTATTATTATTATTATTATTATTATTATTATTATTATTATTATTATTATTATTATTATTATTATTATTATTTAAGGGACAAGAGGACAAACCACTGGAATGAGAAACAGATAGACGGGTACGCATGAACACACAGATGAACGACGAGAGAAGAAAGGAAATGTGATGGAAACCGAACATAATGTTCATAACGAGAGAAAGAAGCAGAACGGGCAACATAGACATATATACAGTCGAGGAAAGTGAAACGGCTTTGGCACAAATAACAGTGGAATGGATTCAAGAGCAGAAAGACAGTTTCTTGCAGTTCTACCTAAACAATCCGCCGCGTTCATTTTGTCCCGGCAGCTAGTTTTTTCGGTCGTTGCACTTGAAGGAAAACAACCCTGAACAAAGATCCAAAGACAGTCTACTGGCTTTTCCCTCAAAGTCATACCAACAAAGCCTGTAAAGCGCTCCTAACCCAGCCAGTTACTTCCAGATCAGAATCAAAGTAATCCAACAAGCACTTTGGAGCCTTCGCGAAACAAAGCCAGGCTCCATTAAGGTAACTTTTTTAGACCACGTCACGCTTCCACCTCATTGCGAAAAAGAGCTCCCCTGAACATGACACCATCAGCCCCACGTCGGCAGTCTTCAAGGGGAGGGATCAGAGGGCAGACGATAAAAAGTCTAGGGGTGAAAGGTCGTGTCAAGTCAAGCCACGTGGGTGGAATCCCCTTCCTCTTTAAATAACCCACCTGCATGGCAAGGCACGGAAAGTAATAGCCGATTATGTGCCACACCAGAACAATAGAGAGGACTTCTGGGAGTTTGCTCCCCACAGCATTGGAAACGTTAAAGAGGAGAGAACATGAGATAGCTGAGACAGAATAATGAAGTAAATGTTTTGATGGGTAGATTTGGGTGACTGAAAGGACAGCAGGTGAAAGGTCGTCTGATGGGAAGTTCTGGGTGATGAGAACAGTCTCACAGTAGCCATCAGAGTGGACGAACGGACGAGGGAGATAATGAGTTCCGAGCATGTGATGAGAAAGGTTCATACGCTTTGCACGGGAAACTTTCACGGGAAACGTTTTTCTCACACGCACAAGGACCTAACAAGTCACGAGTAGGAGCAAAAGACAAAGTTTCCGAGATGGAAATCCAGGTAAATGATAGAAGTGATCGCTTTAAAGACTTTCCACAGAGCAGTGGGAGTGTCCACTGACAGGTAGCGACAGAGCCCCGTATACGATATTTCAATGACGTAGGACTTAACAGAAAACCAACACGTTTGTTGTTGTTGTCGGCAAACAACTGTATAGGCGGAGAAGCCAGTTTACTATTTGTAATTTCGGACGCCAAGGAGACAAATAAGAACTGGGTCTTTCTACTCGTAGTCACTGTGAAAAATCACAAGATTTCAAAGCTACTGACTATGTATTGGGAGTGCAATATCTTGACCTGAGGGACCTCGGACAGGAAAAAAGATTGGGCTGGCAAAGGCATTTTCACACTGATAGATCAGGAGTTCCATCGGCATCAACTTCAGTCTTGACTTCAGCTGGATACGCCGCAAGGTTTCTCTCTGTATTTTCCCTAGTCTCGGGTGTACGAGTGTGAGCTATAAAATGCACGTACGCACTTTTCTACTAATGAAAGGATGTTTCAGAACAGACCCTGACTGAAACTTTTTAACATCATCGACTAAAACTGAGTCTGTCTATATATGTGTGTGACGAAGCACTCCCCCCAAATTAATCCCGTTGGCAAGAAATGCTGGTGGCTCTTTCATAAAACAGAGAAGGTGATCGAAGAAGATAAGGAGGAAGAGAGAGACAGCATTCAAACAAAGGTGAGGAAAAGAGCAAGAGTCGCGCTTACAGGCGAGACAGTAGGGAATGTGACGATGATAAAGCCACAGGACAAACAATATGAAAGTTTACACCCTTGAGTTGAAGAGACGGGCAGTCAGCTGCCAGTGGATGAGAGGGCTACTCGTCTGGCCGGGGTCAGGACGGGGGAGGTGTAGGGGCGGTAAGGATTACAGATGAAAGGGAAAGGGGAGGGGGTAGAGGTGTTGTGAGAGGGGAGGAAGTAACTCGGTAAGGAGGGTGGGGGCTGGGATAGGGGGTGGTGAGTAGTTGGTGAGATAGCTGGAGAAGCCTCACACCAGCAAGGAAAAACTTAGTGGAATTTGAATGGAAGGGTGAGGATGCAGCTGCAGAAAGAATGAAACTGAGGTTGGAATTCGGCTAAATGTAGAGAACAGCAATATGGATTGAGGCAGAGTATGGTGAGGATGACAGCGAAATGGAGGTGAGATTAGATCTACAGAACTGAGGAAAACAACTAAGAAGGAAGCTAAGTGAGGGTACAGCGTAAAGACTGGATGGGAGCAAAAGCAAAGTCTGACGGGGAATCCAGATACATGCATACGAAGCAAATCGAGAGAGAGGGATGGTGCCGGGTAATGGAGGGAGACGTGGGGATAAGTTGGAGTGGGGATGAGGTGGGGTGGGGAAGAGATAGCCCCAGGTGAGAGGACAATCTTTGATCTTTGCCGACAGGGTCAAGGGGCTTTACGTGAAGGTACCCAAGTCGGGACGATACGCCCAGGTCTGTCTCGTGCTGATTGTAAAGCAGCTACCGAGCCACGGGTTTCAGCATTGAATTTTGCTAGCTCAGCTCCATCGCCCTTCACAGCGTGACTGCTGTTCTCCAGTGATGAGTATCAATGTGGCAAGCGTTAACGGCAATCATCCTCCCCGAGGTGTGCGATTTTGAAACGCTTGATCTTTAAAAATGATGACCGCACTATGTGTGAAAAAGATATGCAACGAGAAACTGGGTAGACGTGTGAGACGGCTCATTCATCCCAAACTGTTTTGTTCGCAAGAAACGCTACGCGACTTTAACGAGAAGTGTAGACTTGTTATTATACATGTCAATTTTTCAGTGGGACATTCACTTTTTTCTTGTATAATGTACGTGCGAAGTGTAAATATCCGTTCGCTCACCTATCAATGAGGCACTTTGGCCGCAGAATAGTACAGAAGTTGGTCCAGTGGTTTGTATTGTTAAGAAGACGTTTAGTGAGAACAAATAACACGTTTTAAATATTTCTATCCTAAAGATGCGTGGATCTACGACGTTGTCAGAAAGAGCACGTGTAAAAACCAACGTAAATAAAAACCGCTGGCGCTGAACCTCCAGGTTTTGGCATTTAAAAAAAGATCGGGTTCGAACCCGCAACCTCTCGAGAAAAGAGGGGGAAAACACACACACACATAAAAACCCCAAAAAAACACAACCTCTCGAAAAAAGAGAAGAAAAAAAAAGTTTCAGCGCAGAATCAAACCTGGTCATGCATGACCAAGAGTCGAACGCTCTACCAGCTGAGCCATTAGAGAATTGCTATGACAGAGTGTTTGTAAAGCATGTAAATCCAATTCTAAGCTATCGGCCCAGGAACAATCAACCATATATTTTAAACATGATGGATAGGTTCAGGAAGCTCCTATTATGACATGTTTTGCTTTCCTTTGGCATGTCATAGACGCTGAATTAACACTCACACAGTCACACAGAGGAGGAAGTGTATTATAGATGTTCAACCCAGACATGTGCATTCGTACTCATTCAGTGATTCACGCACACACCGTGTGTGGTACTGCTACCGAGTACCGTCATTCTACAAGCAACGAGTCAATCCTGTTAACACGATTCATAACTGGTAGGTTTTTAGGCTAGATTCGCTTCGAAAAGTTGCAGAAAATCTGATGGTGGTAACAATCTGACGGTATAACAAGTTTTGACAAGGAAAAAACCAAGCAAGTAATCATTCTGACCGTTGTCAGCCATGTTCACCACGACAACGGCAGGATTCTAACGCATCATGAAGAAGGCTGAAATGGTCGGTGTCGGTGGTTGTTGTGACTCTTGACCGGTACTGTACTCCATGCACCTTAACGGTCCGTGTGATTCGGGTGTAATCTTAAGCTTAACGACGTTTATTGGCAGTATTACACCCGAATCACACATAGACCGCAGGGCGTGCCTTCGGATAACAACTCCTTCTACAGGTCCGCTCAGCCAAAATATGGACGATGTTCCCATATTATATTATGATAGTACATGGTATTGGGGATTGAAAACAACAAAGTTCCCTCTTCGATCGTATCTATTAAACAGTGAAAAATGACTTTTAAAAGTGCGAATTTGTATGATTCAAAACTATACAGGAGTTACTTCCCGTGACACATTTTCGTAGTTTTGGCCAATCAGAAATTAGGTCAGATTTACTGCGGAGATTTCACCATGGCAGCGTGTGCATGGGCCAATTGTAAACAGTGGCTACATCAAGCTTTTTAAACTTGAAAAATTCTATGAGGTAGGCTGTGTAGCATTTTAATAGTTCCTAGTGCTAGACTTGCATGCGTGGCGGCTATTATGCAGTCTAGGTGCAGCAGGTTGGGTTATACATAGTAGGGCTGTCTTTCCAGAAGTAGTCTAACGTACTAGCCTTGAAGTTGTCGACAGTGTTCGCAGATACGGCGTATTCACCCTTCTCAAAAAATCTCCTCGCAAATGACGTCACGTTATACGCCGTCAAATGATGACGTCACAGATTTTGCAAAATGGAGTCTGTTGAATTGTTTTCATTGAAACACCAAAATGTAAAAAAGTCACTTTCTTTTCAAACCTCGATTCTGAAAATTTGATAATATTGAATGGGACCTAACTTCCAGTCAGTGTGCAAAATCTCAAGGAAATCCGTCCAGTAGTTTTTGAGATATAGGCCGTGGAGACGGGACAGACAGACAGACAGACAGACAGACAGACAGACAGACAGACAGACTAATAAAGTCTGTAGGACCTCCAGTAAACCTGGAGGGATAAAGTGAGCTTTATTTCATAAAACTGACAGTTGTTTCCAATCGATTAGTGTAGCTATGTTTTAGTAAGATGTCGCAAAGATCTATCACCCTTCTCAAAAGTCCTCAACATGTATTTCTTTGAAATATATTTCAGAGAATTTAAAACGTACTAACAGTAACAGCCGTCTTTCACATGAAACCTTGCAGTCGGCCTTGATATTAACATACTTTGTTTTTAACACGTCGAAGTCATTGCCTTTTCCCTCTTTCAAAAAGTCATCCTTAGCTTGAACGAATCGCTTTTTCGTAGAACCGTCGTTATACAGTTTAATACACATTTGAAATAAAAGCATGACTCGTTTCGATTTTTCCGAGACATTTCTTTTCAAAGATTTCTCCCTCAGAGTGGGAAGGAATGTCGGAATCACATTTGAGCAGGAGCCTCTGCCTGTGCAAACGTTGTTGCATTTTACCTTGAGAAAGTTTCGGGCTGGGATCATGCTCTCAGTGGGAACGTGCTCTCAGTGGGATCATGCTCTCAGTGGGAACATGCTCTCAGTGGGAACATGCTCTCAGTGGGAACGTGCTCTCAGTGGGATCATGCTCTCAGTGGGAACATGCTCTCAGTGGGAACGTGCTCTCAGTGGGAACGTGCTCTCAGTGGGAACGTGCTCTCAGTGGGAACATGCTCTCAGTGGGAACATGCTCTCAGTGAGAACGCGCTCTCAGTGGGATACTGCTCTCAGTGGGAACGTAAACAGGAGCAACAGCGCGCACCTTCCCTGCAGATGAGCAGCCTCAAAATAAAGGCCGTGGCACTGGGAGGACCGCCCCTCTCTCCCTCTCTCCCTCTCTCCCGCTCCCCCGCTCCCCCGCAGACAGGGTAATGGAGACGCCGTCGAGTTCCTTTCAGCCATAAAGCTGAGCGAAGAAAGGATGAAGTCCTCGCCGAACGTTCCTCTTTGTCCTTCTTTGAATTTCATCCCACCGTAGACGCTATTACAGAGGATCATGTTGAATGAAGAGCTAAAGTCGGTGTAGGTTTACTTCAGTGTTTTGAAGGTTTACGTCTTCTCGAGACTGTGGTGGGGAAATGTAGGAATGCTCGGGTATAATCCTGCCCCAATACATTGTCGTTTGCAGATTTCGTGCAAGTGCTTCTTAATAGACAGAAGCTTATATCCCTTTGGAAGGCGTCTCCTAGCTAGCATAAAGTATGTATTTGTGTCAAGTATGCATCGAGAGATCCATTTGCTGTAATCAATGGTAAATGCAGCATTTAAATCAATTCAAATGATTAAGTATTGGCCATTCAAGGTGCATAATATCTACCATCCTGTTAGTATGTCTGCCTTTCTGCTTTCCATGCCCTTTACGCTTAACAGTCTACCTCTGTCTGCCTGTCGACGTTCTGCTTGCCTGTCTGTTTTCTTTCCTTTCTGCCTGCCTGTCATGCTGACTGTTTTCCTGCTTAGCTGCCTACTAAGCAACAACCCTCATACACCCATAATCATCATAAACATCATAATCATCATTGTAGATACGTTAAAAGGGAAGGGAAGTTCATGTTAATACTTTTTTTGTTTTTAGCTTTGGCACGTCGTAGACGTTGAACTAAAGCTAACGCCGTCATACAGAGGGGTAGGTGCATCGTAGATGTTCACCAAGTATCCTTCACGCACACACAGAATTACACGCATGGACAAATTTACGACACAGGATTGCAGCCAATGATGTGTTTTCAATACATTTTAATAAACCCAGATTCTTCCCGTCCCAGGGATAGAACCACGGCACTGCGCCTCGCACATCGTCCAACCCCAAAGCATGCTCGCTCAACTCCGTCTGTCAAAAGACATGGTTTCAACAAGCGATTAGAGGTTGAGGGGCTGACCGTGTACTCATGCAAGAGGGGAGAGCACTGGGGGGTGGGCTGCCAGGAACTGGTATACATTGTAGATACGTTGGAAGGGAAGGGAAGTTCCTGTTAATACTTTTTCTGTTTTTAGCTTTGGAACGTCGTAGACGTTGAACTAAAGCTAACGCAGTCATACAGAGGGGTAGGTGCATCGTAGATGCATCATAATTATCAGCTTCTTGCTTCTTTGCCTGTCTACTTGACGGACAATCAGTTTCTCTCTTGGAATTAGCCAACAGCTATTCCAAGATCTCAAGAATACATAAAAGCAACTTTGCATTGGTCCCTCACTTCAACCCTCATCTCGACATTGCCAAGGAATCAGTCCCGTCACTAAATTCCAGGCTGCAAGGGAAATGGAAGTGAGGTAGAGGGGAGGGGGGTAGCTGGAGTCATCCAAGGTTGTTGGCTCAGGGCAGAATTCAGCCTGAAGTGGGGGCAGGCTGTTCTGCAACACACCACGGGGTCTCTAAATCCGCTGGGGGTGGGGTGGGTGGGGTGGGTGGGGGATGAGCGGGGGTTGGGGAGGCTGTTGCAAAAGACGGAGAGGAGGGGCGAACGAGAGGGAGAGGAAAAGAACAAACAAAGGGAAAGAAGAGGAGACGGAGGTGAGTGAGGGAGAGGAAGGGTGGTGGGGGTGGGGGGGTGGAGGGGGAGGGGGAGGGAATAGAGGATGTTGAACTAATGCCTTAAGTAGAGGCCCCAGGGTAGCTCCTGTCACTGATCCTCACCCCCGTTGTGCCCACTCGCCTCCACGCCACATTGGCATCCCCACCCCCTCCCATCGACCCCTCTCCCTCCCCCCTTCTCTCTAGTCCCTCCTTATTGGCTTCAAAAGTTACTAAAGCAGCTGGGTTGGTCGATACATTCACTTTCCCAGGTGAAAGTTGTATGTTGACTTGCAATGACTGTGAAATTCTGACATGAGCAGAGTGGCGAGGGCGTTGGTGAATATCACGGAAAAGAGATGTAGGCCCACGTGTCAGCTTGCAGTTCTATTTCTTCACTTGTCATGTTGTTTTGTTTGGTTCATGTTACAGGAACATGGAACAGGGGATAGAGCCAGAGAGAGAGAGAGAGAGAGAGAGAGAGAGAGAGAGAGAGAGAGAGAGGGACGGACAGACAGACAGACAGACAGAATACAATGGGGGGACGGAATACATAATTATGGGTATCTTGCTTTGAATGCATACTCGAGTTACAAGCGCAGCTTTGCATTCATCCTCTTATCCCCAACAGCTGCTGTATGGGCAGGGCCGGATGACAAGGTTTCCAAGACGCAAGGTTCAGCAGCTTTTTGTTGACAGACTTCCCTCTGTGAAATGGGCAGTCATGCGCAGCAACCCGATCCTTCCGTCCAAGCCGCTGAAGCATCCATTGCAGATTCGCCAAGGATGGTACTTGCTTTTGTACCTCTCCCTCTTCAAAGTGCACAGAGCACCTGCATAAACACCTTGGCTGCAGTGGTCACATACTTATCTCTAACCCAGCCAAAAACACCTCAGCATCAAGCACAACGATATGAACAACCATAAAATGATATAATGCATAGTCCAAAACGCAACTGCAAATTTCAATGCGGTCTACGAAAGCTCTCATAATGATGTTCCTTGTACTACATTACATCAGTCTTATGCAATGGAGGCTGCCTGTCAATGTTAGCTTTAAAGCATGGGCTGTCCCTCATAAATGTGTCAGGCAAAACTTTTTGTGTACACTGCACCATCAACAAATGACTGCATTACTTTTACCAGAGCTGACCCCGACATCCCACCAGACACAAGTTCCAGCTGATGGGAAGTTATCGAGCGGCTCTGGTTACATCTTACTAGTGAGCATATGCTATGAAATGGGAGGAGAGCATTACGAAGTCTACAACAAATATGTTTAAGAATCTCGCAAAGATGAGCAATCGATGGAAGTTCACAGCCAATGATGTCAATTTTCAGTCCCTCAAAACGATGTCAGAGTGAGTATGTACGACAGTCACTGGCATGAAATGATGTCCCCATACACAAGACAGTCAAGATCAAGAAAGACTTGCACAAAACAAGTTCTCAAAATACTAGGGTAAAACCCAATTAGTTAGTACGTCAAGTCGTTAATAATCTCTATATCTATCTACTCTTCATAATCTTTATCAATCTAATTAACCACAACTTTCAAACATTATTCTCTTCCTCATCATTCGATCTCTTGATCTATTCTCTCTCTCTCCCATCCTTTCTCTCTCTCTCTCCTTCTCTCTATCTCTTTCTCTCATCATTCTTATCGCTTTTTTCTCTCTTCTTCTCTTTTTTTCTTCTTCTCTTCCATTGTACTTCTTTTTATATTTTTTCCCCCCCCCTTCTCCTCGCCCCCTTTTCCCTGCCCCCAGTCCGTCAGGACCACTGGGACGGACAAAGCGCGTTGTGTACAAACAGCACCCGCAATTCAGTTTTCTACCGAGTCACTAGGCGCGGAACCCCCCCCCCCCCTCCCCCCCCCCGATCTTACGCGCGGTTCCAGAATGGGGCGCTGAACCGCCGAAAGTGGGGTGAGGGGAATAAGGCTGATGTGGCCAGTCCTGTCGTCGCCCTTATAACGCCTCCACCTCTGCCTACTACGCCCGCCTTCCATCCTCCTTGGGCCACGTCGGGCTAAGCCCAGGGGGTGGGGTGGAGGACTGGAGGTGTGGGTGGGGGTGGGGACCTGGTGGCGCGGAGAGGACACACGCGGGGGGAACTACTGTCGTTCCTCTTTTTATCTCCACTTCCCCAAACTCTCTCCCCCCTCCCCCCTACCCCTCCCATCCCCCCCCCCCCGTCAACCCCTCCCGCACCCAGACCCATACCAAATCCCCATGCTCACCAACGACAGGCGCGAGGCGCTAATCCGTTCGACTCTTCTCTCTCTCTCTCTCTCTCTCTCTCTCTCTCTCTCTCTCTCTCTCTCTCTCTCTCTCTCTCTCTCTCTCTCTCTCTCTCTCTCTCTCTCTCTCTCTCTCTCTTATTTCTCTCTCTCTCTCTCTCTCTCTCTCTCTCTCTCTCTCTCTCTCTTGTTCAGGAGGGAGTTTTTCCACTTCCTGATAAGCATCTCGGCCCCGAGGGCTTGTAGCAGCCAAAAGTTACTCCCGGCCAAAAGTTACTCCGGAAGTCATCGCAGAGTTATCTGCTCGGCTTTTTCTTTATGCGATTTACCGCTCCTGCACCTGTTCTTTGCATGGAATATATCCCGACAAACGACGCATTAGTTTCTTTACGAGTTTTTGTGTTTTTGGTGCATTTGTGTAGTTTAACACATAATATAGAGTTCAAAAAAGTTTTTCCCCGTGCAAAGCCGTCTCCGCTGCCGGAAATGATATGGGAGTCACCTCCCTGTAGTCTATTTGTAGTCTGGTTTTATAAAACGCGACCGTTGACTGACTTGGCACGCCCGGGGAGTTATGCTAAGATCCGGCCGCGTTAATATATCTGCGTTTTGTGACAAACGTCTTGCTCGGCGGTACTGTACTCCATGCACCTTAACGGTGCGCGTGATTCGGGTGTAATCTTAAGCTAAACGACGTTCCGAATGTTTCCGACTTCGACCATTTCAGCAGCGCCAATAAACGTCGTTTAGCTTTAGATTACACCCGAATCACGCGCACCGTTAAGGTGCATGGAGTACAGTACCGCCGAGAAAGACGTTTGTCACAAAACGCAGATATATTTACGCGGCCGGATCTTAGCATAACTCACCGGGCGTGCAAAGTCAGTCAGGCGGAGTGGCGGTGCCATCTCTTTTTAGAGTGGAATTCTCAGCACGTCCCGAGCAGATAACTCTGCGATGACTTCCGGAGTAACTTTTGGCCGGGAGTAACTTTTGGCTGCTACAGGGCTTCGCTTGTGTCGGGATGTCGACGCGGCTGCAGCTTCAGAAGGCATAACCTGAGGTGGCTGTCTGTTTCTCTTTCTTTTTATCCTCGTAGAATCATCGGCTTCATCTGGGTGGCTCTCGTGTGCTCGTTTTCAGACCCAGATCATTTTCGACCAGTGATTTTCCAACCATTTAGTCGAAAACCTATTATCTCTCGCCTTTGTCCTTTACAACAGTATTCTCAACAATCTTCCTTGGTTTAAAACAAATCGGATGAAGCCGACGTCGATGAGGACTCAAAACCCAAATGCATAAGGCCATGGTGTGCACTAATGATGATAATGATAATGATGATGATGATGGTGATGGTGATGATGGGGATGATGATGATGATGATGATGATGATGATGATGACGACGATGATGATGATACAGTGAATATCGTTGTACCTTCTCTTCTCCTCCTCCTCCTCTTCTTCTTTGTACCACCACTCTTTTGGCAAATACTAACACTATCATAATTACGACAGCGCGGAAGAAACACGAGCAGTGAATGTAGGGGGCAACTCTAAGCCCAAGGGTATCAACGAAATGCCTTCTGACATTAATTCATCGCCAAAATTAGTGACTCGAACATAATGCATTTGAAAGTTCCGGGGAAAAAACCCAGTTTGATACAAGAAGTACAGGGAACGTTCCAACACCAAGGGAGCTGAAACTGCCAGGAGTTGATTTGAGAGCTGCACACAGATGGAGGGATACGAAAGACAGAAGATGGCAAGATACTAGAGGAATAAACACAGCTTAAAACTGAGCAGGAAGATCGTCCTTGTGTCATAGGAATTCGGCGCCTCTTTAGACTGGGTTGACGTACGAGAAAATGATGGTGGGGAGAGGGGAGAGGGACAAAGAGGTCACGGGGAGGGAAGCCAAACTGGAGCCTTTCAAGGCAATGCAAGCTAATGAGCTTTGACATGGCGACAGGAACATCATCGGAAACCTTCCTAAACACAATGGAAGCTTTGTAACAGTGCCGCAACACCAGGCTAGTCTCGCGATGAGCATGATCTATAGGGACTTGGTCTGCTCTCGCAGCGTGAAGGGACAGCGACCCCTAGTGATGGAGATGGGGGAGGGAAAAGATCCTATATGCAGGATCTTTGGTGAAAGGCTGGTATGTACATGATGTATTGACACTCTCACGCTCTTAACTGGAACGTGTAACAATGGCTAAAGAGCAACCTTGGCATCTTTTCTGTCTTGGGGAAAGAGATCCCTCCGCAGGGTCAATTACCATCCACCGAGAACTTGCATGTCTCGGGTAGGGCAATAATATTGATAAGATGTAAGCTGGGTTTTCTCGCTCTGTTCCTTTTGTGTGGACGCATGGTGAAAGCGTCTGTAAGTGCTGTGTTAGGTGAGGTATGTGAGACTTTGCACCTGTTCGGTTCTTTAACACCACTCCACGTGTTGGGTTTTCACGTGGCACGCTCTCCTTCGCCCGTCCCTCCATCCCCACCCCATCCCCCGTCCCTCCCTACTCAACCCCCATCCCCCTTTCCCCTCACATTCAACCGTCAAATCGTAGCCCCCCCCCCCAAAAAAAAAAAAAAAAAAAAAACGTCACACCTTCTGGATTCCAAAGCACCCTACACGTCTTTGTTCCCTTCGGGTCGTCAGCTTCTAATCCAAATCTCTTACACCACAGCCACGGCGACAATGCCTGAACCCCATGGTGGCCACAGTAAGTCCCTGTTTCCATTCTTGGAAGCCAAGAGTGAAGTCCTGTCAAACTCGTTCCTCACCAGATTTGCTGTTTCAAGGTAACCCGATCCTTCTTTCTCCAACTCCCTCCCTGACACCCCGCTACAGCAACCTTTTACCCCCAGTTCCAAACATCACCCCCAACCCCTAAAACCCCCCTCCCAATCCCCCCTCCTCCACCTCTACTGGGTTCCTTATGGTTTTCATGGTCATACCTGCCCTCATTCCCTCTGGCCATCCCCCAGTACTGTGTGTCTGCCGTGTTAGAGACACTGATTACCTAGCCTCTTGTGGTGTAATGTATGCGTGACTTTTGCACAGGGGGAGAGAGAGAGAGAGAGAGAGAGAGAGAGAGAGAGAGAGAGAGAGAGAGAGTGTGTGTGTGTGTGTGTTTGTGCGTGTGTGTGTGTGTGTGTGTCTGTGCGTGTGTGCGTGTGTGTTTGTGTGTGTGTGTGTGTGTGTGTGTGCGTGTGTGTGTGGGCGGGTGTGTGACTGCGTGATAGTACAAAGGTGCGTGCAGCAAATGTGTGGTTCATCCAATGCGCATGCCCCCGGAGTTTCTGTGCTTTCGACAACAATCCAGCAATCTTCAAACTCCCTCACATTCCCGCTACACATAATTGCATTCTCAGATCAAAACCAAAACAAAATATAAGAAATAAACACAAAAACTGAATCTATCTTCTTTATCTTACTCTGAAAATATAAACCATGTAACTCCCCGAAATAAATATCCAAAACCTACGACCAAATTCGTAGAAAACACGCTCACCGGCGCCCTTAACCTGTGACCCCTTATAACCACGCGATAAACGTCTTATTCACCGTTTTCTCTCCTTTACCGCGCCGACTACCGTGACCCCCCACAGTCACCGACATGCTTCCTGGCAATGACGTGGTCAGAAACTTCCAACAAGAGAGCACGAAGCGCCAACTTTCAACATTGACAGAAGGGCTGGACGCTGGCTTTTAGCCCCCGCGTCCCGCCTTCTTTCTTTGGCCGCTGTGGACCGTGGCCGCTTGGTGGCCACAAAGACAGGCAGGTGCCGCCCCGCCCCCGCGGACCGCGCCCTCCATCCCACACAGGGAACCCCCACATGTGCCTGGAAACTTTGGCCCGACCCTCATTTTACACGCCCAGTAATTAAGTGGCCGTCCAAACGCAGCAGGCCTGGCGTGGGGGTGAAGTGGGTACGTATGTCGTAGGGGAGAAGGGGAAAAGGGGGGTGGGGGTGGAGGAGGGAGGGAGGAGGGAGAAAGGTGGTGCTGAGAGATGGTGGGGATTGGAGGGGGGGGGGTGTAGGAGAGATCCAGGAAGGAAGTTGGCAATGACAAGGCTAAGGGAAGGAGGCTATGGACATTTGAGAATTATGATAATCAAACAGACCAGCTGCCCAGGTCATCCTAGTGCACAGCGGGTAGCATGCCTATGTATATGTAGCATGCCCTCAAAGGTCACGTTCACCTCTCCATCCCTATTACCCCACAGTCCAATAAATATAATCTAGAACAATTCAACAAGCTGCATGTTTTCCTAAGCTCCAAAGATACCAGGTTCTCATTTCTCTCCCTCAAAAAACCCTACTCGAGTTTTACCATGATTTTCAATCTCCTAAACTGCCTTTACTCACTACTCTCTTAACAAGCTTCCGGCAGATAGAAGAGCTTATTTCCCTGTGTGCAGGTGACTCTCGATCAGCGTTATCCTGTTTTAATATTTCCAAGCACTATACACCCAAGTTAAATCACACGATTATGCACAAAGCGTTAATGCTCTGTGTATTTTTGTATCCATTGTTCGCATATTCCAAAGTTTGAAAACGTGTACGAATATGGAGAGGAAATGGACCAAAAATGCACGTACTGATATCACACATTGTTTGTGTCACGTTTTCTTTTCCTGTATGTACAATAGGGCAAGTCCTTTGTTTTCGTGTGTGTACAATAGGGCAAGTCCGACTCGAGGTGGCCCAGTAAATCTGGCGCCGCAGGCGTTACATTTTCATTCAGAGGCCAGACAAAAACCGTAAATGAAAATTCATGTCCGACTAAAACACAGACCTGAATGTTGACCTGGCACCGAGGGTTGGTAATTCATTGCAAAACGTGCGCCTGAATGCTGAACAAATGGAAAACAGCGCATTTCGCCGTTGGAATCGACGGCGAAAGAAGTTCTAAAACCTACATTGCAAAAACACCATCGACTTTGCAAGTGGAGTTCTTACATGGATTTAATGCGGAACACGACTTCCCCGTATTCTATTAGTGTGGGACCACACGCACTGTGCATAACATTCCTAGTCAGTCGGCTGGGATTTAGTGACGCTAAAGTCAGCTGCTAACTGCAGAGAAGACATTTCGTTGTGCACAAGCGTCATAAACACGTATATGTCTGGACAAGGGGTCATTTGTAGTGGCTTACTGTTTAAGGGCTTGGAAGTAGAAAGAGCCATACTCTCTCCTGAGTTTTGATTCATTTGCATCGTAATGAGGTGACTTCTTGCTGTTTCGCATACTTTGGTCCAAACTCCTTTAAAACGTGATAATTAAACACCATACATAAACAGGCAAAGCTGGACCCCAAATCTCAAGACCTGAAAGTCAGTGTCTGGATGGAGCTGGGGCACGGCCTCTACAATGTAGCAAAGAATCGCCTCATCAACGGTTGACTTTACGCGCATTTCGTATGACGTTGCGTCTGTTTTCTCCTATCACGGCAACAAAGGCGTTTTTGCTGTTGCAACCTAATTGCATCAATCGCAAGCAATGATTCGTCTGACGGACGCTTCATGAAAGCCATGGAGGCGTGTGGACGTGTCTTCGAGGACAAAGGCGGTCAGCACAGAGGAGACAAAGGAAGAAGCTACACCCGACGTCCAACCAACACCATGCACGGTCAACACAGAAGGGGGCTTAGATGAGGTCTGGCCTCAAACTATCCAACACCTCGCCTCAGGCTGCGACAATCCATTGAGAACGCGTAACCAACCGTCAGGAAAGTAAACTCCAATGTGAATGTGGTTGAAAGAGTAAACGAGTGCAGGTGTTTATACACACAGTGTAGTGCAAAGATGTGACCTTACAACGACGGCCATCTACAATACTTGAAGCTGCTGTTTGTCGAAATGAAGTTACCAGTACGAAAGATATGAGACGATATATGTAAATGAAATTATTTGCTGTGTGCGAACAGGATGACCTCAAGGAAGCCATAAAGCCATTAAAACTGCGAGTTTAAATCAGCGAATGATGAGGAACCTGACCCCCAGTTCCAAACATCACCCCCAACCCCTAAAACCCCCCTCCCAATCCCCCCTCCTCCACCTCTACTGGGTTCCTTATGGTTTTCATGGTCATACCTGCCCTCATTCCCTCTGGCCATCCCCCAGTACTGTGTGTCTGCCGTGTTAGAGACACTGATTACCTAGCCTCTTGTGGTGTAATGTATGCGTGACTTTTGCACAGAGAGAGAGAGAGAGAGAGAGAGAGAGTGTGTTTTTGTGCGTGTGTGCGTGTGTGCGCGCGCGCGCGTGTGTGTGTGCGGGTGTGTGACTGCGTGTTTTGTTGCCATTACCCGGAAGGAAGAGTCGGAACTGGCATACTTCCAACCAGTTATCCTCAGCTTACTTCGTGCATTCACCCCATTCCCCATCCAGTTGTTACCGGCTACATTCATTACGTATGGGATGACGCCATGATTAATTACCAACGGGACGCAGGGTGATCTTGTTCGCTAGTCCCGCCTCTCTAGCTGAGGAGCGTAAATTGACTCCATACTCTGCAAGCTCTGCGTCTAACTTTGGCGAGAGATGGTCCTAGGAAACAAGTCAGTCTGTCAGACGAAATCATCCATCTTATCTGCTGCAGGGCAATGAGGTAAGGATGCCTCGCTAACAGAGATGCTGGCACCCGCAGGTAGCCAAGGCAAGTACGCTAACTACCACCAGCCAGCATGTACAATGGCAATCCTGTAAAGCCTGGACTCTGGTGAATCTCTGCCTGCCTGTATCGGCTGTTTATTGGCCACGCCAACACTTATCTTTACCGCAGCTTGTCTGACGATGGTGAAGACCTCCCGCTGGACGCACGTGTCGCTCTCAGCAGAAAGTTCCCCTTTCCCCTGCATGACATGCGGCGTGAGCTGCACAGAAAATCGCAGGCTGTATCGCACTTGCGCTCGTAACGTACCCACACCCTGTCAAGGGTGGGTGGAGTCTGCATTGTTTATCACCACATTGTCTTTTTCAGTGCCAAATCTCAGTACATCCCCAGGTTCTGGGACGTTTCAACTTGTAACCTGAGAAGATTTCGCTGAATTATCTTTCATGCATTGCTCACCCCTTACCCCCATCCTCAGCGCTTTTCAAGACCTACAAGACACAAACATGGTTATGGAATACCCGAGGATCCGCTTGGAGTTGAATAGTGCATCATTAGAGAGAAATATTTTAATGTGCTACAAAACATCCGATCATTGTTGGAATGCTTTTCTCCCCTAACACGTTATTAATCAATGTCAAGAAGCACATTGACACTTTTGAAAAATTATTGAAGCATAAACAAAGGAACGCTTCAATCACATTTGCATCAGCATTCTTAACATTTTTTTCGAAGACAAAAGTTACTTTAAATCTTGAACGTTCCCTCATTCTTCGTATTTCATTCTGGTATTTTATCAGTCGCCCGCGGCTCCCCTGTTGAAGAAAACTCTTTATCATCATTAGATCTGGCAATAAGCCCACACACTCAATGTACCTCTGTGTGAGGTTTCTCTTACTTGATTCGAGAACAAACTTTCACAACTAGACAAAGAGAATGGTAAATATTTCTGGATGCTTTCTCGACCATTAATTTCGGCAATTCCTGCATGCCATTCACATGTTCTTATCTTCCGGCATGCCTTTCAGCTCCAAGAGAAATCCATTCTTCGTATTTGTAGCACTTGGAGTGAACAACGTCTGCATGCCAGCAATGAATTCAGTGCAGTTTCTACTGCACTCCGCTACCCCTGACTCTCTCCACTGTCATTCCCCCTTTCTCCTCCTCCCCACGGCTGCAGAGACGGAAGTGCAGGAAGTTCACCTCTTTCGCGGGCAAACAAACACTCCGGAGACGTCGTGATCATAAGACGATGTGGAGATCCATGTATCAAATGTTCAGACAAGATGCCAGTGCAAAAACAGGCTCTTTATGGAGCACCCATCGCCAGTAACACGCGTTCACTACACGCGCCTACTACACGCCTCCATTACACGCGGCCGCGTAAACAACACGATTCCATCTGAACGCGGACTATCAGGAGGCGGCATCGCGCTATCGGTGCCAACATGGCGAGGCTATCTGATGACAGTGGGAGCAAGACGAGGTCAAGCCTTCTAGCAAAGTCATCCCTACACACAGCATCCACGCCAAGTCTCCATTGGGAGCCCATTAACCGCGGGCAGCCGAGACCAAAAAAAAGACCACTACCCCGAAGTCGCCCCCAGGATGAAACGAGAGTTTGGAGGAGGAGGGCATGTCAGAACTGGGCTGTTTGCATTGTCACATATCGCCAATAAACTGCTGGCCAATTTGTTTTCATTCTTGTTTTCATGAGTGCCTTGCCCCGACCAAGGTGAGGGGGTTATCAGGCTGACGTAGCACCATGCAGAGGCGAGGCAAGGCAAGGCATGGCACAGCCACGGGGAAAACACGGCAGGAAGTTTGGGGTGAGGCAGATGTTTCTGCACAAGAAAACAGCGGCTACAAGCACAGGCCAGCTGGCACAACTCAAGGTTCGTCCCTTGCAGGGACCTCTTCTGCAGAGCAACAAATTCAAACACGGACACAGGCTCAAGTGTGTATTTGGTGTGGGGGAGCATGTCAGTGCGTGTAAGAGAGCGAGAGA
The DNA here is from genome assembly GCA_034096865.1 of Theodoxus fluviatilis. NCBI lineage: Eukaryota > Metazoa > Mollusca > Gastropoda > Cycloneritida > Neritidae > Theodoxus > Theodoxus fluviatilis. The sequence goes on along the minus strand of JAWQFJ010025803.1, from coordinate 83,766 downwards.
GTGAGAGAGACCGAGAGAGAGAGAGAGAGAGAGAGAGAGAGAGAGAGGGTGGGTGGGAGTGCGTAAGCGAGTGTATGCTTGAGCGAGAATGCGTGAGAGAGAGTGAGAGAGATTGAGAGAGAGATGAAAAGTTAGAGAGATGGAAAGTTAGAGAGAGAGAGAGAGTGATAGAGAATGAGAATGAGAGAGAATGAAAGAGAGAACGAGAGAGAGGGTAGGAAGAAAGAGGGAGAGTATGTATGCACAAGAACCAATACAAAAGCAAACAGAAAGAAATGAAATATGTGCACACTGTAATACATGTACATTTCCGTACTTTTGTATATGGCATTTCTACACCATGGAACATTCTCAACTATTTTTATTCGGCGGGAGAAAAAACACACAAAAAGTTTACTCTCAAGTTGGACTTACCTAATGTATTTTCATTTATTGTTATTTTCTATTTACAGGCATTCTTATACTCTAAAAAAACAACACACAAAACGACTGCTTGTGAAAAGGTCATAAATCACTACATAAAACTAATACGATGGACATTTTACCAGCTGTGTTACTCTGCACGAACCGTCTGTTCTTCAAAGTACAGCTGTACTATTGGGGAAAAAGCATGTTAATACAGGAAGGCGCAGCGCAATAAATCAAATACACTCACTCCTTTTCACCAGAAAGTTGCAAAGCTATCTTTTTTGCACAGTCGTGGAGAGATATTCTGGGATTTCTCGATGGCTTATATGCGGCGCCTGTGCTGTGCAGTAAGAGTCTGCACAGACGCGGTGCGACAGTAACATTTAATAATAATAATAATAATAATATGTTTATTTATAAGGCGCACTTCCTCCACACAGTCATTTCCTCTGATTTGCTGCGCGCCGAGCAGACGGAGAACAGGTTCTATTTATTTTGCTGACGTGATGTTTTAAATTGGTCCTGCGCAGAACGTTGCCAAAACAAAGGAGCTGTCTTATCTAGAGATGAGACTTTTCTCCCGGTTCCTCTCTCTCTCTCTCTCTCTCTCTCTCTCTCTCTCTCTCTCTCTCTCTCTCTCTCTCTCTCTCTCTCACTCTCTCTCTCTCTCTCACGAGTTGAAAGCTTTTTCCAACTATCCCCCGAATATTTTTTTAAAATCACATTTGCTTTTTCTGTCTCCTTCATTAGCACAGCTGTGAATGGCCTTAACTGCAGTGTGAGAACGAGTCCAACAGCGGAAATGCACGTGCGACAAGTCACGAACCAGACGAGCTGCTTTCTCCTGTATTTCCATGG
>JAWQFJ010025803.1:30000-80000 GCA_034096865.1 Theodoxus fluviatilis | reverse complement strand
AAGAGAGAGAGAGAGAGAGAGAGAGAGAGAGAGAGAGACAGACAGACAGACAGACAGACAGACAGACAGACAGACAGAGAGAGAGGGGGGGGGGAGCTGGAGAAAGGGGGAGGAAGGGAAGAGAGAATAAGAGTAAGAGGGTTGGTGGGTTGGGGAGAGAGGGTGGGGGAGAGGGAGGGAGGGAGGAGAGAGAGAGAGAGAGAGAGAGAGAGAGAGAGAGAGAGAGAGAGAGAGAGAGAGAGAGAGAGAGAGAGAGAGTCAGTATAATTATCGCAAGTATTATACATGTACAATTTCTTAAACATACTAAATATGGGTAGATAGTGTACCAGAGAAGCAAAATTTAAATATGGAACTTGAATCAACTACAATGACATATACATAAAAAACAATTTTCTAAACATCCAAATGTTAAAAACAAATAACATACATGTAGGCCAAAGCCTCTTGGTGTACACTTCCTCCCCTACTCCCCCACCCCCAATCAGCCGGAACCCCTCGATAGTTCAGCAGGGGTGGCGTGGAAAACTATGTCATAGGATGATGCCTGAGAATAATGCGAATTTTGTCTTTGAACATAGGCAAAGATTTGATACATTTTATGTCATCAGGCAGTGTATTCCACAGAGCAGCCCCAGAGTAAGATAGGCTCGATTTGAACAAATCAATGCGAGGCTGAGGCAGGAGAGGCAGGAGAAATTTGTCACGACCTCTGAATGATGACTGCTCAAATAGTTTGGTTAGATATTCTGGTGTTCGGCCATCTTTTACCTTTTTCACAAGCACACACTTATTGAGTTGCAGATGCTTATGGAGAGGCAAAATGTCAAGCATTTCCATTTTCCTTTCAGTGCTGAGAGATTTATTTGGGACCATAAGCTTAGAAGCTCTTCTGTAAAGTGAATTAACTCTCTTCAAGTTATCCCACAATGTTGATGCGTAATTGATGTGTGATATGATGTGGGCACTGAAAAAGTTTTTTACAGGTTTCCGTGTCTACAAAGTGCCTCAGCTTTGACAGTAGAAAGAGATTGCTTGAAATCTTTTTGCACATTAGATTTATGTGTGAATTCCAGTCTAACTGTCTAACAGTCTAACTGAGAGAGAGAGAGAGAGAGAGAGAAACAGACAGACAGAGAGAGAGAAGGGGGGGGGAGGGAGGGAGAGAGCGAGCAAATTCAAGAGAGATTGTAAGAGAATCAAAGTGAAGGAACACATACGACAAACAGAACCGAGAGACACTATCCAAACGCAAACAAACTTCCTCTACAAGAAACAGACGATGAAGGAGCCAAGGAAGTTGGACGCGGGTCAGCGACAAACTGCTGTAAACTACGCATCCGCCGGGCACTATCTGAACTCGCATCGGGGTCTCTACTCCATAAATTCCTACCCAACACGGCCCGAAACGCCGTAAATTGCATGGTGGGTCCAGACGAAGGTAAACCGTCGGCCCTCGTAAAGATTCATCCCCGTCTGCATCTCTCAGTCTCCAAGAGCCTGCCAGTTCCCTCGGACCACAGCCCAAGAGTGCTGGCACGCCAGCTGCGCTCGTAAAGTTCCGCTTTGCCGCTTCCCACGGCGTCCTGCCAGGCATCCAAGAGAGTCTGTGGTCTGAGAGCCTCTCATTGCTGCAATCAGGGGCTTCAACGCCTCCTGCTGGGCTGTCACGCTGCGGCGCTGATGGACACCGCCGAGAACCGATGGAAGCGGCTACAACGTTCGACAAATGGGATGCGTGGTTGAGAAGTGGTGAAGGAAGGGGAGTAAAAGAGAGGAAGTCTTTGGCCTCTACAGATGGAGCATTATGATGAACAAGGCAAAAAGAGAGTGTTAGATCGAATAATTATGGCGTGTGCGTTGCAAACCTTAGATTGTTCTATCCGCCACTATGCAAGGACAAACGATAACAACACTTAGAAATTATCATTAAAATACTCATGAAAACTGGCATGGTATCAGGTTCAAGTCCAAATATTTCAAAAATGTATAATCTCGATTTCATGCAGAAAGACCATATTAAAAACACACACACAAACAGACCTTGCGAGTGCACTTACAACCATTTCACGTTTCTTAAATAGCTATTGTTGGTTGCTTAATAGATATAAGTGACTTTCGTAATGCAAGGCGACGAGAGCAGTAAAACAGCCAGACGATAGGGAAGACGGGGATGTGCCGGGCCAGGCAGAATGGGAATGCAGTGCTTGTGCCTCACGTCTGCCGCCAGAACGCAGCACCTGTTCCTCTCCTCTACAACCGCCAAATTTGATCAGTGTCTCTCCCCGCCGTCTCCCAGGCTATGCCTGCAAAGTTTTACGGCAGTGGGGCCATTTCTCTTGTCAGAATTCATACCCCAGTAGATGGTGTCATCACAAGCGCACCCCTCCCCATCTCTTTTGCCACCCCCCAACCCCATCCCTCACCCCCACCCCACCCCACCCCACTCCACCCCACCCAAAAGAAGCTTGGAAAACGTAAGACTTTCGGGCCAGAGAATATCAGAGAAATGATTAATGGTGAAATTTTGTTCTTTGTTGACTAGCATTCACCAATAAAATCCTTTAAAAAGTATGAAATGTTTCTGTCGCAGACACTGCTATTTTCAAATTGGTATTTCGGCACTGCCCGTTTAGGAAAATGAGGGCTCTCTCTGCAGAGCTTTCCACGCAAGATTCGGGATACTTGACGTCTTCATAAATCTACTTAGCACGCTGATTTCTGTCCTGCTTTCGTGTGAGAACTATGTCTCAAGTAAATGCACAAACGGTGCAAACAACGTTTCTTTTTCAAAGTAATCGCACTGAGACAGAGGAAATACCAAACAGCGACGGGCAACGAAGGGGACACGAAAACAAGGAGACCCTTGGCGACTCGAAAATATCCCGAACCACTGCGACAAACGAGCAAGACGTCAGTTCAAGCCAAGCGTGGAAGAGACTCATGTCGGCGAAGACCCAAATCAGCGGCCATGGCGGACATCCTGTGAGGAGGCCCTTGGAGTTGCATTGGCGACTGGGTGCCACGAGGTGCAGACAAGGGGCGGCATCAGCTTCAGCACTAATATTGATGCCCACAGATTGCCCCGTCTCCGGCAATCCTGTAATGCCGATGGCGCGAAACGGCAAAAACTGCTGGACCACTAAGAGTGCCTCCTAGAGGGGGAAGGGGGGAATGTGAGAATGACTTTCCATTGTGGCGACCGTCCGCCGTTAATCAACCCGCTGTGAAACAATGGCCGCTCCACTGGAATTCACATTTGTACGCCAAGCTGCAGCGGGTCAATGGGTGTGCATGGGGCGCGGAGAATGTTTGTGGAGAATGCCCTCTCCTTCGCAGTTGCACTAGCGTCCGGCAGAGGTAGCGCTCTTTTAGCTCTACCCTCTTCACTGCTACCGACAGCACCCAACCATGAATGGCTATATACACACTGTTGATCGTGTCTTCACTGCTACCGACAGCACCCAACCATGAATGGCCATATACACACTGTTGATCGTGTCTTCACTGGAATAACACAGGTAACGGAATGCGAAAACTTTCGCCAGCGGCGGAACTGAGACCCTACTGCATGAGCGCAGGCGGTAATCCCTGGCTTAGCTCGGAAAATCAACATTTAGTACCTGTCTGGGATCACCAGGTGGAGACCAGTGTCACGGGCACCGGGACCGTACCGGGACGAGGAGGGGCTGACGCTAAGCGCCATCAAGGTAGACGTGCAAACAAAAAACGGTGCTCTTTGGCGACCCTACACAAATCTGGCCGCGGCCCTTGTTTGACCACGGCGTCAGGGTCGTGAAAGGCAGCAATTAAACCTCGCCCGATGAGCTCTTCAAACCCCGATGGATAGGCGCGGACGTGTTGGAAAAGCGCCACCAGTACACTGCCCAAGCGTGAAAGGAGAGGAGAGGATAGGCATCCGTCGTTAGTCGAAGCTAAGGATCGTATGAAGTAGCCTGTTTATCAAACACGTCGGTCCGTCGAGAGTAAATAATGATGAACTGAGAGGTTGAATGGCGAGCAAGCAGCCATTCTTCACTGGTAAACGCCGTGAACAAAGCGCTCCTTGAAAACCTCAGTCTCTTCCGGGCGGAGCGCTATGGATGAAGGTTAATTGCCTTGTTTCCCAGTGCATCTGTTCGGTGCGTTTGCAAAAAATAAAAATAAAACTACGTCTGCTTTCTGAACGCCGTCTTTAGTTCGAATTCAACGTATCCCAATCATTCCATCTCTTTGCGCATTCTTTCACTCAAATCTTTGAAACACATGCGACATTCAGTAAAGCAGGTTGGCGTCAATCCAAATTGTTTCCTGCCTAAATGCACCACAAAACTTTCACGGAAATGTCAAGGACGCCACCAAAGGGAACCTGCTGGATCAGATTGACCTCAAAATGGTGGCCGAGATTTCTAGATGACACCGTTAATCCTATAATGAAAGGTCATCAGTCTTAGTGAAGGTTGGAGGTCGGCCCTTGTTCTCCAGAACCTCCTGCCGTGCTCTGCCCCTCCAACCAAAGGACCCCTCATGGCCGCTGACTCCTGTGGAATCCCGCTGACGAAGGGGAGGAGGAGGAGTTTTCTAATCGATTACATCTTGTGTCTGTGCAAGACAAGATGGCGGGCAGTTAAACGCTTTGAAGGATTGCCAAAGTTCAAAATCTGCTACCCTTCTTCACCCTCTTGTGCACTCCCGTCCCATTACCTCCGTCATACACCCCCCAAAGCCTCCCCCACCCCCCTTCCCCCACCCCCTTCTTCCAACCTCCTTCCTCCAACTCCCTTCCCCTCAAATCTTCCAAAGCCAATCGTCATCCACCTCCTGCCGTTCCCGCTCATCTCCGCACCGCCACCCATCGTCTCCAAGGCTCCTTTTGACACGTTGCCTGAAGGTTCTGGCACTCACTGACCGCTCACGTGCTGGCGCCACCATAATCGCCGTCACGGCTTCTCCCCAGCCCCAACTCCCCACCCAGGAGTAAAACCGGGTACCTGTGAGGGCAGTGTTGGCAAAATGTAGTACGATTAACCCTTGCATGCTGCCAAGCGCCAGCATTGGGTTGGAATACTCCCCAGGGAGCGGAGTTGGTGCTGGTACCTGGCTGTGTGCGTCTTAAATGTCTGTCACTATGTTTGTTGTGAGGTACCAGTGAGGATTGGTCAAGATGCCCAGTGATCAGGGGTAAAGTGTAAAGCGGTTTGAGCACCGATCAATGGTGGAAAGTCGCTATATAAAATCACACCTTTTTTATACCCCACCCCCCACCGCCCCACCCCCCAACAAAAGCCTGACTGACCGTGGAGATAGTTATGGATGCGCTGGCAGACAAAAAACACAGGGTGGCAAAGACGCCAGTTGATGAATATGGATGCGCCCACCGGAGAGTGATCCCCCTCTTGAAACAGCGTAGCTAAAGCAGTGTGCGATGTTCGCTGGTGATAGAGATGGATCGAGGCTTTGTCGACTTCCAAATTCTTGACCACTTCTGCGCTCTAAAGGTGATCGCGACAAAGGCGAGATGCGTGGCAAGTTGACTCCCACGGCGGAAATGGGGATAATACACAAGAAGACCTTAGCACTGGGGTCGACTCTTCAAAACTGCCTCAGAGCAAGACTGTTATGGGGATTAGACAAGATTGTTTTGTCGTTCCAATTCAGGAGCTTTGTCTTCGATGTCAGTGTCAATTAAATGTGGTAACCTATTTTCTTCTCCGTTTTTCATACAAGTGATCACTTCCTGTTCCCAGAAATAGTCTCCATCTTCAGAGATGGGAGAAATATTATTTCCATAACATGCGCACCTCGCAACAACTCGGTTTTTCTTCGGACTGCATACAGAGGAACGCTTAATGAAGTGCCTAATTTTAGAAATAAAAGTTTAGAGAGAAAAAGTCTTTACAACAAAGATTGCATTACTACAGGTCTTAAACACGTGAAAACTGGTTTAAGCTAGGGAATCTATTTAATGGTGTCGTGCTGTATCTTGACAAAAACTAACCGCATGCATCTGAGCTGCATAGCCTGGAACTCTTCTGTCTACTTTAGAATTCTCTTTCTTCTCGTCACCTTATTTCTTACCACTTTGAATCTCCCTTTCCGCGTCCGCATTCCCAGAGTACCAGATTTCCCGATGCACTCAAGAGAGAGGCCCGCAAAAACTCGAAAAGACGGGAAGAGGTAGTTTTTTAATCGTACCTGTTCACAATGACTCTTCCTGCGGGAAACCAAAAAAAAAAAAAAAAAAAAAAAAAAAAAAAAAAAAAAAATTTGGCGTCCCTCATTGGGAAGGAAACAAAGAAGTACAGTTGCTAAAAACAGATTTCCGACCCCTCTCCGAGAGTCGACCGGAATTCGGCCCTCGGTGCTCTCAGCCTCCTCGAGAAACTCTCTACTTGAGAGACCTTGCCCGGCAAGAAAATAGCCCCAGGAAAACACCTGATTTGCAGACGAGATGAGGTTCAATGCGCCCTAGGCCGTCTGAAGACCCCCTCGTGGAGGAACAGCGGAAAGAGGAGATTCCTAGACAAACAGACCCTGTCCAGGTACCTCTAGATTTTAACGGGAACGGGTATCGCAGAGAGAGAGAGAGAGAGAGAGAGAGAGAGAGAGAGAGAGAGAGAGAGTGAGAGAGAGAGAGATATGAGAGAGGGGGGGGGTCAGTTTCGGGGAGGGAAGGAGAGAGTGAGGGAGTAGGGAGGGGGGAGGGAGGGGAGGGAGGGAGGGGGGGGAGGGGAGGGAGGGAGGGAGGATGGGACGGGAGGGAGGGAAAGGGAAAGGGAGGGAGGGGTAGGGAGGGAGGGAGGGAGGGAGGGAGGGAGGGAAAGAGGGAGGGAGGGACAGAGAGGTAGAAGGTAGAGAGAGAGAGAGAGAGAGAGAAACAGAGACAGAGAGAAAGAGAGAGACAGAACCAGAGACAGAGAGAAAGAGAAAGAGAGAGGGGGGTGTTGGGGGGTAGGGAGGGATGTGAGGGAGGGAGTGAGGGAGGTAGGGAGGGAGGGACGGAGGGAGGGAGGATGGAGGGGACGAGGGCCGGTGAGGGAGGGAAGTGAGGGAGGGAGGGAGGGAGTTAGGAGGGAGTGCCGGAGGGACGGGAGGAAGGGAGGGAGGGAGTGAGGGAGGGAGGGAGGGGAGGGAGGGAGGGAGGGAACGGAGGGAGGGGACATAGAGGTAGAAAGGGTAGAGGAGAGAGAAGAGAGAGGGATAGGAGAGAGAGGGAGAGAGATAAGGGGGGGAGAAGGGGGGGGGGGGGGGGGGGGGGGGGGGGGGGGGGGGGAAGGGGGGGTGGGGCTGGGGGGGGGGGGGGGGGGGGTTGGAGAAGGGAGTGGAGGGAGTGGAGGGGAGGGAGGGGAGGGAGAGGGAGACTGAGAGAAGAGGAAGAGTGTCTGTGAGAGGAGAGCGGAAAACGAGGGAGAGAGAGAGAGAGAGAGAGCCGAGAGAGAGAGAGAGACAGAGAGACAGAGAGACAGAGAAGACAGAGAAAGGACGAGTAGAGATCTATCGGCAAAGAGAGGAGGAGAGAGAGAGAGAAAGAGAGAAAGTAGAGGTGAGTAGAGAGAGAGAGAGAGAGAGAGAGAGAGAGACAGACAGACAGACAGAGACAGACAGAGAGAGAGAGAGAGGGGGGAAGGGGGGAGAGCTGCCTGGTCTCTAGCGTGGGAGGGTGAAAGACAGGCACAGGTGTCGCAGACTTTGCCGAGAACCGGTCTAATAAGACTGTGCCTGGCAGAAGTTCTCTATTCCCATAGCACGACTACAAACAACACCTATGCAATCTTCCACGGAACGGCTGCCTAAGAAAATCGGTTTAATTGGCGCATCTTCTGAGCTGGTCTGGCTCGTCTCCGAATGATCATCTCTCTCTTACATGTCGGCTCGCGTTTGAAGCTACATGGAAACGACCGAGTTAATTTCTTGTACGGGTTCGTGGACATTGAAGTTTCGCAAGATGTCAGCTATCCATCATAAGAGCAGAAACTTGGGCCCTCCGCTGCTATCGGCAACGTCCTATTAGATTCATCTCCAAGTGAAAATGTCGGCCTCTCCGTGCTAAGTCCAAATGTTGTACGGCAAGAGGAAGTTGGTAAATTGGAACATCACTCAACGATGCCATTATGTTCTCCTCAAAGGACATGTTGATTTCACGCTTGGCAAAACTCGTCAAAAGCAACTCTTTTCGTGTTAATCGAATGCAGTTTCGTTGATGCAAACAAAACACAGCACTGAAAATGCATCCCCTTCCTTTCATAAATAAGTTGCAGTGTGGTCACCAGCAGAGTTGCAATTGCATGCGCAATGACTTCATTCCAACATCAACTTCCCTTGTCTATGTTTTCCTTCCATTTTGTGGACTAGAATTACTAATAAACCAAGCAATAACCCATACAACATTCTCTCTTCCTCGGTTTCTTCTCTCCCACGTGATCCTGCCTGTACCACCCCGAAACCTTCAAATTTCTCACGAGACCCGTCACCCAGAATAAATCAACGAGTCAGAATATTTCGTCACCAGGGACGAAGTTTGAAAGTGGATACCATTTCCACTGTTTTTTTCTTCGCTCAAATTCTAAACCAGACGTCCCTTCTGTCAGTCTGTTTCAAGGCTTCGTTGACAACAGCGACTTGGTGGTTGGGAGTGTGTCGAGACTAGGGAAACTCGATCTCCTCTGTAATCAGCAGGCGACCATCTTCCCCGCCATCTTCCCCACCATTCTGGCACGTGACTGACAGCTTTGGCCGTACTCGGTGATTGCCCCCTGACCCTGCCCGAGGTCTTCCATGACTTCTGTAGGAGCAAAGGTTCAGGCATCGGGGAGATGAAGTGCAATTTGAATCCTTCGGCTCGTCTGAACCATTCATCAAGAAGTATTCATGAGCTGTCGTTTAATTAAACAGAGGCAATGTATTGAATGAAGACAACACTTGTGAAAAATCGTAGTTGTTATATGTGGATGGATCATTTTCGAATTATGATGAATGATTTTCGTCTTGGTCATGCATGAATGCTGCAAGTGATAAAATTCGGAGACATTATTTCACGATAAGCTAGGAGCATGATGTTTGCACAAAAACTTGACTAAGAACTAGGTTACTCAAAACCCACGTGTTTTTTTCTTAATGACTTTTTCAGATAGCTAAAAACAATGTGGAGTGTTTGAGCAAATCCCAAGTAACTACCAAGCACACATGGCAATATGGCCAAGTGCATAAAGTTAGGGCGAGAAGCCCCCGACTAGCGTAACACTTCATCATCGTAACCCAAGGCACTCCATGCCCCACCGCTGTGATAATACAGACATGAATTATGGGCATATTTCCTTTAAACATTGGCCGCGATCTGGCACACCGAGTCGGTGGCTCTTGCAGACAAAGCAACGCACTGAAGACCTGCGACTGTCAGCCACCCTGGTCTCAGCTATCGGGTCCCTCGCCCGCTTAGACAAGCGCGCCTGTCCCGAGATTTAAAAGGCTTAGGATAAAGTTTCCCTCAATCCTGCTGGCTTACAAGGTTACCACTGGTCTTCAGTTCTCAAAAAGCCAAGCGGATGCGAAGATATGTACCTCCCAGAAGCGTCAAAGTAATTCTATCGGGATATTTATCTTGCGTACAAAATACAGCGTTGACAATTTTACGACTGAGTGAACTGCTATAGGAACGGACGTCATTGCGGATACTTTAACATTAAAGAAGGCTTTAACTTGCGGTTTATGGGATCAAACGGCCAAAACAATCTCGCTCGCTTATCGAAATAAACACAAAATGCAGCCTTAATAAACGTTTTCTCTAACCATGGCACTACATCTGTGAGAAAACCTTTTCGCTTACATTTTCAAGTTTGCAGGAAATCGACACGCAAAATGTTTCAGATTTTCCCCCTGCACATTAATGAACAAGGGAGGTTTGATTTATCATGTATGTTATAAAAACCAACGTGAAGAGCGTTTCTTTCTACAAGAATATTGTAGCTACTTGTTAAAAAGTATCGCATCACTCATTACATCACACAACTTCTTTTCCTTCGCTGGCGCTGGCGATGCCAACGACGTATCAAACCTCATAACGTTAAAGGAGAAGAGAACAAACTACGATTTCCACGCCCGACAGGCAGACCATACGGTCGCTTATTACAACCAACCGAAGACCCGAGAGAAAGAGCGAGAGAGAACTGCTGCCTACAGAGAGAAGCTCGCCACTCTCTACCTGGCCATGTGCAGGCGGTAGGGCAGAGCGTCAGTCAGGCAATATAATAGCCTGTCTTAATCTCCGATGCCAGTCATATCCCGGGGTCCGCAAACAGCGCCAACGGGCGTTTGACCATTTCCAAAAGGTCTCCAAACATGCTGACCGTGAAGAGAGCTCACCGCGGCTGCTGGCCCGACGCTGGCCTAACGCGGCGTGCACGCAGGTGACCTGAAGTCTTCGCTAGTCACCGCCCAATTGTGGACGCCAAATCCACTGTCACCGCGTGAGAAAAGGGGAGACCGTACACGTTTGACTTGATCAGGTGCCTGACAGCTCGGAGACAAAGGGTCTTGGCCGACTCTAGCCTTTGGGAGGCTTTCTTTATTCAAGGAAATGTTTGACGTGATTAAGTCAGCAGGGGAGGCATGCCGATACCATGATGAAAAGTAAAACTTCGGAGCGTGGCCTACTTCCCATGACCTCGCATTCTTTCTTCGACAAGTGGGATTCATAAAAACTGCCTCTGAAATCCACACATTCCTGAAAGTTTGGCAACTCTATAGTTCGTCACGGGTATGGTGCCCCGAACATCGATGTCAGGCCGAAGAAGTTAGACGCTCACATTCACTCGGTGATTTAGTCCGTAGTTTGGGTGAGCACATGCCTTTGCACCTTTAGAACCCACTTCAGGCGATTGCTAATATCTTTACGTTTCAATCTTGGAGATGTGTAAAGAACTGACACCAAAAACACAAGATTTGCTTACATCCAGGCAACTGATAATAATCACTACCAGCCAATGCTGGGTCCTGAGAACTCGTAAAGATTACATGAAGAGCTTCTCAATCTGGTGTAGCCAAAGCTGTATGTTTAGCTGCTGAGATGTGCACGGAAAGCTTCCGGGCGTTTGTGCTATGTTTAGACATTTATGCACTGGAGCTTTTAGTGGATGATGAAGCAACACTGGTCAAATGCATTCGGGCACTATCGCCCATGTTCAATGGTAATCTTCACGTATGACGACTCTCGTCTCTGTATAATGCTTGTCTACTTCCCAGGCTGCGTTACTGCTTGTTTGCCTTTCTGCCTGCCTGTCTACCTTCCTGCCTGCCTATCTACATTCCTGTTTGCCTTCCTGACTGACTGCCTGTTTGTTCTTCCACATGCCCAGCAGTCTGTCCATTTATTGCTCTCTCTCTCTCTCTCTCTCTCTCTCTCTCTCTCTCTCTCTCTCTCTCTCTCTCTCTCTCTCTCTCTCTCCCTCTCTCTCTCTCTCTTTCTCTCTCACTCTCTGTGCTACCACCAGGCGTCCTCAATGAAACTCCCAGAGAAGCTATCAGAGGCGAAGCAGGCATGCAGCTGCCGTCTGAAGTCACGAGCACATCAGAGGACCTGTTAGCTCCACCCCGCCACTGGGGATGCCTCCTTCCTTCCCATTATCTCCTCCCGCCTCTCTGTCTTCCGGCCCCAGACAAGCAAAACATCCCTCTATCCATTGCAAAGGGGCTGGTCTGAATGCCATCCTGGCTGTCCAGACTTTGCTTTACTGCCGGCACACATTTCCCGGATAATACTCCCCCGACAGTTCTATCCCACCAACTAAGCTTGGAGTGGTCGTGAAAACTATTAACAGTTGGCAGGAGGTAAGCATCTTGTATAAGTTTGCATTCTGTCTGGGCTTTCTTCCCCTCCTCCATATGTGGCACCGAAGAAAACCTTGTTTGTTTAGCGCAGTCTATACTGAATGTTCAAGAATGGGATTTCACATACATAGAAATCAAGATGAACAACGTAACCTGGGACGGCATCTTTGAAGTTTTAATCTCGCTTCCCTCATATGTTTAATAACAAACGGAGATGTTTTTCCACAGTAGGAGTCTATCCCTGCAGCGAGGACTACCAACACGTGCAATGAAAGTGATACCATCGATAACCAAGGCGGCATCCAGCTGGAGGAAGACAACGAAGGCAGTATGACGTATTCTAATAGGAAGACGAAACTGAAGACATCACACCCCAAAGGTGATCCCTTCAGAAAGCCTCGTCTTTGAGAAGGAAATGCTGCAAGAGAGAAGCAGCAAGCCTAGATCGGGAGAACAAAAAGAGAAACAACGCCAAACGAAATGCGAGATGACCTCGGCTGCCGAAAGTCCAATCACAGGGCCAGCCTGTAGTCGCCCGGTAGCCAAGACAAACACGACAAGAATTGTCTTCCCGCATGCCCAGCGGATGCCTCTCTTTCTCCTGGATGCCCAAAGGCAGTCCTGTCCATCCTTTCGGAATGCGGGCTGCAGGCGCTGCAAGTGGTGGTTGCCACCCCTTAACGAGCACTCCGCCACCCAGGGGGCAATCAGCCGTGAGATAAGGGGACAGAACTCTGCCGCACTACTGCCCCCATCCACTCTCCACTTTCGGTCAAATAATATGTCACCCTTTCTCTCTCTGACGACTAGACTCTACCCCCTCTCCTCCAGCCAACTCCGTCATCCCCTTCTTTCCATCTCTACACTTCTTCTTTCTCTGGAAATAACTGGGGGTATTCCCCAACCCCTACCTCCCAATCTTTTCCTTCCCCTCTCCTCCTTCCTTCCTCTTCTCCCCCCCCCCCCCCCCCGTTTTTGTCTGCTCGTTTTCACCCGAATATGTTCATTCCTCCGTCTTGCTTTATTCATCTGTTACTTCTTCTTTTTCTATTTAGTTGTCTGGGTGTCCAACTGTTTTGATCAGACATTCCGATACAGCGTAACTGTCTCCATCAATCTTGTCTGTAATCGGCATTTCAATTAAGGTTTTCCATTTGACTGACTTCTTGGTTTCGTTTCTTTGCCGAGAGAAATGGAGCTGTTCTAAGAGATAAAGAAAGACAGACACTATGTATATTTATGCACTGCAGTTCCCTGTAAGAAACGACAAACAGTATCTTTGGGTACGAGCGACGAAGATTATATTTCATCTCAGAATTAATCTCTTAACGCATTTGCTTACATTTTGTTTTAACGAGACAGAGCGTCTCAGCCACAGAGGACGCTCCGGGAAAGTGCCAAGACAAAAGCAATAACTCATGAAGGAGTGCACACAGGCATACAAACAAACCCTGCACACAATGGAATATACACTCTTGCACGTTACCCTACACCAGAGAGAGAACGCAGATACTCTCTCTGCGACAGGCAAATGCCAGGCACCTGCTCTAAGTGGGTATGGCACTTCATGAGGTCATTAGCCACCTGCATGATTCACTGCGGGTCTTCTCTCTCCTTCCCAGTGGGTCAACAGGGTAGCCCACCATGGCTGTAGTGGCAGTGCGCCAAGCGTGCGCTGCTAATGACTTGTTGGGCCCAGCGAATGAGTTCCCACCTGAAATTTGTTGTGATGACTCATCAGCTACGCAGGACACTTTTTGCCGCCCTCCCTCTCTCTCCTTCCAGCAGTAAAGCTACTCCTCGAGGACATTGGCTTGCAGGCAGGGGGAATAGTTTGCATTCTTTTCTACAGCTCGTTAGCCAGAACCCTAGCATTGCAGCTTATTTTGAAACAGCTTCTAACTTGCGGGTGTCGAAGACTTGGGTCAGTGCTCAAGGGCTTCCCACGACAGCCATTATCTAAGCGCTGATGGAAGTGCATTTGCAGCGAAAGGACACTCTGGCTGAGCAAATGAAAGGACGCCCCTTTAATGCAAAGCGCCACAGAGTCATAAGTGTTAACGAAACAGGTGCATCACGCCTCGTGTTCTTAAGATGACGACCGCTTCCTCTAGCAAAGGCGCAAATAACAGCAACCAGAGCCAACCTACAAGCAGCTACAAAATCCGACCGAACATTACCCAAGACTAATAAACAAAAGGCCACCACAGCTGCACTTTAAAGCACAAAACAGCGCCGTTCTGAACGGTGCCAAGTGAGCCACAAGAGACGCAGCAGAGTTCCTAGACAGCGCGGAAGAGGAGAAAGCAACGCCAGAAACAAGGTCTGCAGTTCTACTCTGCATCTTACGGGTTGTGCACACCCTCCGGTTCTGCACCTCCTGGCTGCGCGAGGAAGCAGGCAGCCTGCAGAGCCGCAAGCTCACTGCGAGTCTCAAACATCGCAGTAACATGCTGCCTGCAACTGGCGAGCCGCTTACATTTTTTTTAAACAGCTATAAATTATTTATTCAAGAAAACAGCAAATTTACATTGCATACTTCAATGTCATTGCAAAAATCGATGTAACACACAGCAAATGATGGTCATCGAAACACAGACACGGTGCATTAGACTCGACTACGCTCCACAGTCACAGGAAATCTGTTATACGTCATCAAGTGCCACCGGCCGCGAGACGCCGTATGAGTATGCAGTATGAAAGTCTTTTCTTCATACTCGCGCGTCGATGTCTAGAATGGGGCCAGCAGTTCTCTATGGCAAGTGTGGATAACATTGAGAATATATCTATGAAAAGCTACATCTACATCTATTTTCCTGCAACCCCAACTTGAGAGGGAGGAGCATGACCACACCACTGATGGCAAACCCATGGGAAACACAACCGCCAGGGTCAGAGACAAGGGAAACACCTCGGCTTTGGGTCACGGGTAGCCTCACGCTTGGCCGACGACGTGATCGCGAACGCGTTGCCCCTCGCGATTGCCAGCGAGATTCTCTGAAACAGGAACTGTGTCTGGCGTGGGTCATCTGTCGACAGTGCAATCCGCTGGCCGATCTCTCGGATAAGTTCCGTTGCTGCCGGTCCGACCACTCCAGTCGTTTCGACAGCGAACGGGACGAAGTGGTACCGTTCCGTGATAGAGGCGTATTTCCTCCTTTTCGAACCTTCGGCAGACCGGCAGGCGTGGCCTTGTCGATAGCGGAGTCTGTCATTGAAGATGGCGCAAAAGAGTCAGAGCAGGTGGCGTTCCAAACAAGTGACTTGCCGTTCTTGAGTGGGAATACAGTCATGCCGTTGGGGCGCCGCCCGTCTCCTCTGTTGAGGCCAACCGGTTCCAAAATGGAATACAGGCCTGCGGAGTCGAGCGACCAATTGATGACGTCGTTGAGGGCGGCGCGGCGTGGGAATCTCACGGCACTGTAGCGGCATGAAAGCGGGTGCAAGCCGTAGATGTCGACCGTCTTTCCGCATCGACAGGGGTGGCTCTGGCACATCTGCTGGCCGAGGCGGAGAGAGACAGCGATCCTGAGCGTCTCGTCGTCTAGGTAGGTGCCGAGAGAAGAGGCGGGAATGGCGTGTAACCAGCAACCGCTGTTGGGTTGTGCGGCCGAGCCCAGACAAACCAAACGATGCTGGTTAAGACGGGGTCTCAGCTCGTTCGCGACAGCTCGACTGGCAGTGCGGTCCAAACTGAGCTGGGATTCTGGGATCTTAGCATCTGGGAGCCCCTTCTGTCGCCAACGGCCAAGAGCGTCCTCTGCGTCCACTGGAGCTAAATCGTCGGCCGTGTTTTGGCCGAGGATGGTTTTGATGAGCCGCTTTCTGGAGTAGACAGAGGCCTGAAAGGCAGGGAGTGCCAAGTCGCTGGTGGTCCTAAGGCCTATGCCCCCCTCGGCCAGTGGTAGCGTCGCCTGATGCCAGCCCGTGTCATCGAAAGCGATGTTGAGGAGGCGTTCGGCTGCTTCTTTCAGGACACTGTCAAACTCGAGGAGCTCTGCCTCGGCGGTGTACGCTCGGCAGCTGCGGAGTGTGAAAAGGAGCTTCGGCGCCGCAAAGCAATTCCTGAGAAGGAACAGGGCAGGATGCGAATCGAGATATTCGAGACGGGTCGTCATGGAGCGCAGATCATCTGTCTTTTTTGCTACTGTAGCCGACGTCGCGATCACACTGATTGGTGAGCCCAGCAGTTCCAGATGGTCCAGCTCCGTCACTCGGACACCAGGCAGGACAGGTCTAAAATATGCCGTGAGCAGCAAATTGCTCCACGGGGTAACCAACATTGACGATCTCCGACTTAGCCGGGTTGATCTCCAGACCAAGGGAGCTCAGTCTGCGGACGGCGGTCTCGACGTCGTGCAGAACGGAGGCAGGGTTTCCACCAATCGTGACGTCGTCCAGATACCACACATTCAGGTCGGACATGAGACCACGGGCGACTTCGTCGGCTGTGGCGGCGAACAGCATAGGTCCCAAGGGGTCTCCTGTTGAACGCCAGTAGCCGACTCGATCGCCTTGCCGTCGGCAAGAACGGTAGAGGGGCGATGATGGCCAGGTGCACGAGCGGATAGGCCCCGATGCCCGTTTTAAGCAAGCTTCAAGAAGTCGGTCTCTGCGGACGCTGTTGAATGCGTTTTTCATGTCGAGCTTCACGACGACTGCCGGGCCGGCGACCCCGCGCCGCTCCACGAACCTGCGGACTGCATGAGCCGCACCCTCGCATCCACCCCTCACCCTGACACCCAGTTGGACCGGCTTAAACTCCGCACTGAGACGGCGCACTATCGGTCGGCACACCACCTTCGCGGCCAACCGGCGGAAGATATTGCCCACAGCGATAGGCCGTATCCCGCCATCCTTCTTCCTGAGGGGGGTCAGGTTGGCAGCAAAAAGAAGTTGTGTGTCGACGTCCGGAATGTCGGCGGCGAGGATACGATTCACCAGGTTGGTGATGGAGCGACGGAGACTTGCCCCAGCTTCGGCCGCAGACCGTGAGACGAGGTCCTTATAGTGACCAGGGCGAAGACCATCGACGCCACCACTGCTGCTTCCGGCGAACGAAAGAAGGGCAGCCATAACGTCTTCCTCCGTCGCATGTAGAGCAATAACTCCAGTTGTTGGGGCTGGTGGGGTTAAGTCATCAGGGGCACCTGGGTATTTGAGGCGGAGCGAAGCCAAAACCTTGGGTGTCACCGCGAGGACGGAGTCATTGGACGCAACAATTCTAACCGCGGCTGCAACATCACCTTCCTTCAACTTGTTGTTGACTCTGGCTCGGAGTTTTGTGCTCTACGCTGCCATCAACAGGCAGAATCATTCGCGCTCTGGGGCGCCTTCAGCCCTTCTGCTGAAGCAATGAAACCCTCGCAGCGAACAACTCGCTGTAGGTGCGAAACCGGAAGATGGAAAAGAGCAAGCAGGAAACTGTTTGCAAGCAAAGAACTGCTCTCCTCAAGAAAGTTCTAATATCTTAGAGAAAACTGCCCACAGCATCATAAGACAATCTCATTCTCAGGTGCGTCGATTGTCAATAAGAAGCATATTGAAATCATCAAACAACACAATGATAATAACAACAAAAACAGCAACAACAAGGTGATGCCGATGGGGATGATGATGACGACGACGATGGCGATGATGGTGATCTTGTTGATGATCATGATGGTGGTGGTGGTGGTGGTGGTGGGTGGTGATAGTTGTAGTTGGTGGTGGTAAAGGCGGTTGTGGTGGTGGTAAGTGTTGCTTAACTGCAGTGGTGGTGGCAGTCATAATGGTGGTGGTGCTGATAAATTGCTGCTGCTGCTGCTGCTGCTGATAATAAAGATGCTGAGATGATGAGGATGATAAGGATGCTGATGATGATGAAGAAGATGGGAAGCTGATAGAGAAAAAGGAAAGGAAAGACGCAAAAATAGAATAGAACTAAAGACAAAGATTATGACAAGCAGTGGACAATGCAACAGATATGCAATAACAAAGTCCACGATGTAACACTGTCAACAACAAACATCACAAATGCACACACGGGTACATAGACAGCACACAACTGCGATTTATCTTACCCTACAAACATCACCCGATAAAATCCCGCTTGAAGACGCAAAGAAGCATGAGGTTGGACGCACTGGACGACAAAGACGGCACGACAGGGGACTTGGAGAGAGGTCTTACCTCTGTCTGTGATTTTGAAGAAGAAGCTGTCACTGGTGGCGTTGTCACCAGGCTTCAGGATGTACTCGATGCGGTTGCGATTGATGTCACCTGGGGTAAAAGAACAAGATATATTATTACAAGTGCAATCAGTAGCTTAAAATTAGTGAACCCGAAATGTCATATTGGTCGCATTACAAAGAATGTGCCTCGTATATACCATTGTTCCGTGTCTTACAATGCTAGTAGCGAGAAATGTAATGCGATTCTTTAAAAGAAAATGTGTTCTCTGCACCGAAACAGTTTGCAATGCAAAGTTATTTAACTCTCATTTGACTTGATAAAAACAGGAATACTATATTTAGGTAGTAACGCAGAAAGGAAAGTTTTCGAGATCAGAATTTCCAGTCTACGAAAAAATCTGAACAAATTAACAGCATTCATACCAACTTCCTCTCACTGACCCAGAACGGAGTCTTTGATAACATTCTCGGCAATGGAATAACGTACAACCACTTAGCACAAAGTTGTCAGTGTTGTGTTAGCATACATGTGTGCAAGTATGTGTGTCTGAGAGAGAGAGAGAGAGAGATAGAGAGAGAGAGAGACAGAGAGAGAGAGGGAGAGAGAGAGAGAGAGAGAGAGAGAGAGATGTCGCAGCTTCTGTAGCAGAAATAAATGCACATGCGGTACATTTTTGGAAGTTTTCCAGTAAGGGCAAAATTAGTGCCACGTTGTCTGCTACCATACAATTTCCTCGTCCTTGCAAATACGGTAAAATTCAACATTCTCAGTTCATTTTTTCTGTCTGTCTCAAATTATTCTGCCTCTGTTCAAGCAAGTTCTGGCCACCGCTGCAAGCTAGTACGGCTTCTCGATCTGCGCTCTGCATCTATTTCGCTCTTCATTGCCTCAGTACAGAATACGGAAACTTGCAGCATTACACGCGGGGGAGTCAAGTTTTATGGTCCAGGCGAAATGTCGAAGACTACAAAGTCACGGAGACCTAGAGGAGCAACAGCAGACGATACAGTCTGCAAGCTATTTTGAGCTTGCCTCTGGAGATACGAACGTACGCCTCAGATGTAACTGCAGATTAGTTCTGTTTTTAATTTCCCACTCTGATATGTATTGCATAAAAGCTAGGAGGGGAAAAGATCAAACTTTCGATGCCAGTAGTGGAGAACTGGTGAAGTATAAGCAGAGATAAGGCGTGTATACTGAGTCCCATTAATATACTGCGTTCTCCCAGTGAAAGTACGAGATTTTTACCGCCAACAAGCACGCAAGAGCGGAGAAAGGGTGCATGGAGGGAAGAGGGGAGGAAAAAAGGGGGTGGAGTGGGTGGGGTAATAGCATGCCACTGTGTGCGTGCTTGTATGTGCGTGCTTGTATGTGTGTGCTTGTATGTGTGTGTATTTGTGTGTGTGCACGATAGCCTTTGTGCATGAGCGAGCGAGCGAGAGAGAGAGAGAGAGAGAGAGAGAGAGAGAGAGAGAGAGAGAGAGAGAGAGCGAAAGAGAGAGAGAGAGAGAGAGAGAGAGAGAGAGAGAGAGAGAGAGAGAGAGAGAGAGAGAGAGAGAGAAGAGAGAGAGAGAGAGAGAGAGAGAGAGAGAGAGAGAGAGAGAGCGAAAGAGAGAGAGAGAGAGAGCGAAAGAGAGAGAGAGAGAGAGCGAAAGAGAGAGAGAGAGAGAGAGAGAGAGAGAGAGAGAGAGAGAGAGCGAAAGAGAGAGAGAGAGAGAGAGAGAGAGAGAGAGAGAGAGAGAGAGAGAGAGAGAGAGAGAGAGAGAGAGAGAGAGAGAGAGAGAAATGGTATTTTCTATAGGTACAAAGTACACGCTCAAAATGTAATATTCCGAAGCCACATAAAGCAAAACGCACACCTACGACACTGTTGTAATCTACACAGCTCAAACAAGTAATCCTATCTATGCCTTTAATCGGAGAATATTATATAATCTTATAATCGTCGACCATTCACTTTATTAGTCATTTCTTCCCCTTAGCGTAAAAAGCAAGGGGGATTTGCTATGGAAACTGCTCTAATCCCCTGCTGTTTCACACACAAAAAGCGCTGCCTCGGAGACTATTGGCCACGAGTATTTCAGTATCAAGACGGGATTCCCAAGCTCAGGCTTTGACACTCACGTTGTGTGCATCAAGCCCGGAATCCACAAGCGCCCTGGCGAGATCTATTTATCGCCGAATGCCAACATAGTCAGTAGGCGACCAAGCGTCTCGATGCACCTCAAATCCGACAATGGTAATTCCCTGGCATAGCAGGCGGGACCCAGTGGCAAAAAAGAGGGAGCCTAATCTTTCAGTCGTAGTCAATGAGTGCAGGAAAGCGCTAGAGCCCCTCACAAAGGTGACAGCAAAGCCCGGGAAGAAAGATTGCCTCACCGATAAACGTCACACATACAGGCTTTGCCTGTGTAGAAAAAATGTTCCTGTACAATGCCCGACCCGACAGGAACGTGAGGCGAGGGAGATCGGAAGGGTGCGTGGAGTAGGGTGAGGTGGGGGATGCAGGGGGCGGGGGGGGGGGGGGTGAGGCAGAGGGAAGAGAGGAGGGAGGCAGGGGGGAGAGGGCAGAGAAGGGTTGAGGGAAACATAAAATAGTGTGGGGATGGGGTGGGGTAGGGTTAGAAGGACCTGAGGGAGAGGCAAGCTACAACTGTAGGTTATGATGACCCCAGAGAAGCAAAAAAGCTGAGGGAGGATAGATTTTCCTTTGGCGCCCGTCAAAACACGCCTCCACTCCCTCTGGTACAACAGCTGCCAGATGGCTGCCCCGCGCTCCGTCTCCTGCGGTGTGTGGCTTTCCACAGTGTCTAGATAGTCTCTCTCTCTCTCTCTCTCTCTCTCTCTCTCTCTCTCTCTCTCTCTCTTCCTCTCCTCCTCATCAACTGTGTATCCTTTCTCTTCCTGGCTCCTGTCGTCTTCAGACAGGCCAATTGGCTTGTCTGTTGTCGTCTCTTCTATATTTGTACGTCCTGGTTCCTAGCTGTCTTTGGGTGAATACATGTCTATGAATTTGTTGCGACCCAAACACCCTCCCATCTCTCCATCTCTCCCTCACTTCTCCTCCCTCCCTTCTCAATACATTTCTTACACCATAGGCACAACAAAGACATCTGGACAGCATGTGTAGCACGCAGCACGCTTTGCAAGGCTTGTTGCTTGTTGGTGCACATGGTGGGGAGAGTTCGCATGCACGACTGCAAGGAAGCCATTCAAAGGAGCCGGGTCTGACTCGCCCACGCATGCAAGACGGAGTAAGTCTTCTGCATCAGAATCCCGGACGTGACTCCCAGTTTCCCAGCACGACTGCCTGCGGAGAGCCTGCTAGTAGGGAATGGATGCAGGGGTCCCGCACTTCAACCCGCCTGTATTTTCCCTTGCAAAATAACAAGCTTTCTCCTCTGCTCCTCCCCTGCTGCCATCGCTACTAATGCTTCCTCTCCCTCTTCTCCTCCTCCTTCTTCTCCCCCTGCTCACCTCATAGCCGTTTTATTGTTCTATCTCCATCCGCGTATTTCATCGTCAGAGGCAGAAGTAAACCTAGCAAAAGTAAGAACAAAAATCCCTTCTGCCATCACTTGTAGTACTGCAACAGCAACAGTGGTCATCTGCTGCTGATAATGTTAGTTTTCATATGACTGTTGTTGCTGCTGCTACTTTTACCCACAAATCTTATCATAACTGCTACTCCTACTACCGCCCCTACTGCCACTACTATTACTTTCCCTATTACCTTTGTTAATAATGCCATTGCTGCTGCTGTTGCTGCTACCGCTACTACATTTGTACCACTACTACGTGATAGTACCTAACGATTTCATTAACATACTCTTATGGATTCTATCTGCTGGCTGCATTGGAGCCTCATGACATATCAGACGTAGTAATGCGTTTAAAGCATGTTCTTAGATGGAGAAGTAACGCAAATCCGAATGCATGAAACTTTTAAACATTTCATGAAATAGTTGAGCTCTCTGAAGAATGTTACAGATGTACCGACCTTTCTGCACTGCCCTTACAGAACTGTCAAGCAATCCATGTCACAGCCATAGATACTCGATGCTTTAACTGTGTTTGTAGAGACAACATAACGCATAGGTTTTTTCCCCCCGAGAGTTTCACGTATTTCCTCAGATCACAGAAAATACTTAGCATCTGTCACAAATTGCATGGTTAATGGTCTTTAGATAACATCTGCTCCCCAGTACAATGAAAAGGGCCATTCGACATGCTAGATTTGTCTACACATACAAAAGGCAGATCCCATCATCTCAATTTATCACGTCGGTGGAAGGAGGCAGGCATAGGTCTTCATCTTCTTCTGACCGCTCTTCAGCAGTGTGCTGTCTGTGGTACAAAAAGCTCTCATTGAGTTTCCACCTAGCGGGCGAGAAGACCCCACACGTAAAACATGCCCCAGACGATGTATGGAAGCCAACACAACAGAAATGGCGAGAAAAAAAGAGGCCCAGAACAGGAGACATTGCTCTGACACAAAAGCAAGGCTCAAATTGCTTACTACGTTGAAACATAAGGTGTACATGAATCTTGTTAGTGTGAATTCTTTAGAAGCTGTCCTGCTTTTCGTAAGAAATGTGCCCAGTCCAATATCCTGTATTTCCTCTTCTCCTAATACATGGAATGCATTTGTGGTAAAGTACACACACACTCTCTCTCTCCTCTCTCTCTCTCTCTCTCTCTCTCTCTCTCTCTCTCTCTCTCTCTCTCTCTCTCTCTCTCTCCTTATCTCCGGCTGTCATTTATTCATAAGCCGCTCCCTTCCTCTCTCCCTGGCTGCAACAACCAAATGGATGTCTGGTCCCCAAGGAGTCAGCCCTCATGGCAGCCGGCCCCCAGACCAGCCGGCCCAGGCTGTCACGACCTTCCTCGCGCCTTTACTCTATCTCCATGATTAATCGTCAACATTAGTACACGTGTTTTACCATTAGAATGAGCTTCCGGTTCTGGTGAAAAGTGGTTGCTTTTGCACGCTTCGAGAGACCCGCCACCATCAGGGTTATGGGCACATCGTTCCACCATGGCCCACTGAGTTCTGAATAAAGAATCCGGACACCAAGAACTCGCTCCCGTCTTGCTTCCTACGGGAACCCCACCTGCACCCCATCACACACTGGTAGATAATTTTCCGGTAATAAACTGAAGGATGAGTAAGCATTACATGTACTTCATATTTGATAAAGTATTTCCTTTTTTTACATGTTTGCATTAACAGGAAATGCTTGAACGAGTCATAGCTTTAAAAAATTGCAATACCTCAAGCAAGTCTTAAACAACCACAGTCAGGAAACAATGAAAAGCAGCGAGAGTAGTTGGCTCAAAATAAGGAACAGTTCCGGTGAACATTTTCTAAGAATGATGCCGACCTTGTGCTAAAACGGCAGTGCATATGCTGTCAGATTACCACGAAGATGTGCGAATACGGAAGCTCGTCTTTAGAGCAGAAGGAGTTTTCCAATGTTGGGTTTTTAGGGAATACATATGGTCAAGAGTACAGAGGTGAGCATATAGCAAATTCTGCTACCTGCCTGGGAAGTTTTGCCTCTCAAAATCAAACTTGAAATCCCGCAGTCTTCTAACTTGTTTTGCTGTATTCAGAATAGATAAATGCTTCTGTCAATAAAAGTTTTTGTCATTTAAAAAATGCTACATGATGAGTTATTTGTGTTTTTGTGTGAAAGATCGTGTGTTGGGAACCGGAAAGAGTGTGACACTTTTCAGAAGTGTTTTTTTCGCAAAAAATTTCACACACACGGAAAGCAATTTCAATGCATGTTTTCTGCCTTCTTTGAACTTGGGACATTGTTCTTCATAAGAGACTAACTGAAAAACAAAAATGATAGCCCAGAATCATTACAATTATTTCATTGATTTTTTGTTAAGTTATGAACAACATTGTGTGATGTTATGAACAACTGCTTACTATTTCATTCAAGGCTAATGTATACAGATTTAGTATGCCTGACAAGGGTTGCAATTGTAGCTGTCTTCCCTATGCACCCACTGCAACATTGTTCCTGATTCTAAATTAGAAATTGGTCACTTGCACTTAAAAAATAAGTGTGTCACGATGTTATGTTATGAACAACCAATGACCTAGTCGTCTATTTTTAGGTGTACAAAGAGTAATTTAAATGGGAAATGTGTAACTTTTTCAAAAGATTAGGAGACATGACTCATGTCACAGCTTAGTGCCCAACTCTGTACTCTTGACCATATCAAAGTGTTTACAATTGTCTTCAAGCACAAAACTCTCCCTCTGATAACAACCAAGCAGTGACTCAAGTCAAACCACCCTCGAACATCAAGGAAACTCCCCTATTGGCTATTTTCTTTCACGGACAACAACTGCGGAGTTTCACACGCGATCGGCGATCCGATGGCGCGAATTTCCTTCCGACAGTGATGTCTTTCTTCCCGACAGTCATGTCTTTCTTCCCGACAGTCATGTCTTTCTTCCAGGCTCAGAACTGCGAGACAAGGGACAGCGCCCTAGGGAGGGCAGGCGCCTGTGAGGAAGTGTCCACCCTTCAGTCTTCTCCCCAAACACCAGGGACAGAGAAACCTCATTGGCGCCAACCATTACGGACTTGCGCCCTCGCTTCTTATCACATGGGCGATTTCACCCGCTCCACGACCTCAAATTGACCAGAACGTCATCTGTACTGCCGAGTGATGAGGCGCGTGGAGGCCGGGCTAATTGGTGTCCAGTTGCCCCGGGCAACGCCTGCAGAGGTTTCTCCTCTTCCACAAGTCTAGGTATGTACAGTAGGAGGCCAGCTGAAGAACTTGTTGAAGACTGGGACTTCTGTCGTAAACATTCTTCTTCAATGACGTGGCATCATGCCAACAGTTAATTCTGTCTTCGACTTTTCGTGCCTGTCGCATTGGAGGGAGGGGGGGGGGGGACTTTAAGCTTAACTGTGTGCATTTGCTTTGTAAAATTATCTTGGTAACTTTCATTTGCACCAATTAACTTATGAAAACGTTTAGCGATTCTTGAACAAGATGTGCCTCTTTTGATCTCTCTTGCTCTACCTAACCACTCTATCTTTACATCCTCCCTTTTCCTCTCTTTATTTCATTGTGGTTTCCAACTTCTTTCTGTGTATGCTATGCTCTCCTCCGCTGGCTCATCCCTCACGTATTTCACATTCCCCTCTGTACTCATCTCTAATGTCTTCTCTATGCCCCGCCGTCCTTGCACCTGATCCCAACGCTTGTCTATCATCTGGTCCACTTTTCTGCTCCTCTTCCATTACTTACAACCATTCCGTCTGCAAACAACATGTATTCCCTCAATGCCCCAAGTGAGCAAACGAACGTTTATTGACAGAAGTCAGGGATGCAAGGCGATACGAGAGGGGAAGAATCACATTACCAAATGGTGCCTGCACCGCACATCATAACCTGTCCCAGACATTCACTCAGTCCATTAATCATCTGCTGTCTATAGAGCAATAAACTCTGCCACTACATGTTTGTGTTGACGTTCAAGCTGCGCTAGTGGCTCGTCCTAGGGATGTTCTCCCTTTATCTACACACATTGCCAGCTAGGCCAATACGTCTATGTTGACGCAAGACGCAGGCAAACAAATGCTCCCAAATGCGGTAACAGGTAGTTATTCCTGTAACTCTTAGAGGAGATCCTTCTATTCGTACTGTCGACCCCTCATGCACCCTCAGCAACACCAACCTGAATGCCTCGAGTCGCGGAAAAAGATAGAAGCGCCCATTCGTCAAAAGGAGCGGCATTTTCTGGTGGAGGGGACTCGAAACGAAAACATCGTCTGAGAAGACAGCGACGAAAGCCAGTGGGCAAAAAGAGAAAGAAAGTGGCAAGACGGATGAATCCGCCAAAAGACATTTGGTCTGAGAGGCTGGATGAGATAGCCTGCCAAGATGAGAAACACCTTGAAAAGACTGAAAAACACATGAAAGTGGAAGACGGTAGACAGGAGAAGGGAGACGAAAAATAACTGAAGCGTATGTCTAAACTCATCCTTCTTCAGATAAAAAACGGCGACCAGAACTTGGTAGAAGTGTCGAGATTCAGATTAAGAAGCCTGAAGTCGGTTTTCCAGACTCCTTCTGTTCTTCTCTCCTCTATAATAGGTCTATAATCGTCCATGTGATAGCAAAGACTATTATTACAAAGACTACTCATGACGACTTTTTACTATATAAATGGTACAAGACGCTCGGAAACGCAGCGCACCAAGCGTCAAGCAACACGGGTGAATCAAGGGAAGTAATCACACCGCTTAGCAACATGTAAATATTGCTTGTTTATCGACGCGTTTCTGATGCGTTCCGATCATGTTTGTGAATAAATGTACGGTGTAATGTGTAATGAAATGATTTGCTGCAATAATGGGGGTGTTTTGGCTTTGCTTTTTGTAGCAGGCGTTGTGAAATCGAACTCACAACATAGGCCTAGATCTACATGGTGTTGATGACTGGGAACGATCTAATTTTCATTATTATGATTTTTAAAAAATATAATTTGGTTAGTTATTCAAGCAATCATGACTAATGATATTGAGGTCTGTGGTGTAATGTTGGTGACTGAAGTGGCTGTTGCAGCAGAATGCTGAATCAAACAATGTATTTGTTCTTCTTGACTCATTAGAAAGCATGTTAAAATGTCATACATTGTTCAGTCAACAACCATGTTCAACCCACTAAAGATTAAGGAAAAGTGGGTTGAACATGGTTGTTGACTGAACAATGTATGACATTTTAACACTGCTTTCTAATGAGTCAACAAGAACAAATACATTGTTTGATTCAGCATTCTGCTGCTACAGCCACTTCAGTCACCAACATTACACCACAGACCTCAATATCATTAGTTATGATTGTTTGAATAACTAACCAAATGTTTAAAAAAATCGTAATAATGAAAATTAGATCGTTCCCAGTCATCAACATCATTTAGATCTAGGCCTATGTTGCGAGTTCGATTTCACAACGCCTGCTAAAAAACACAAAGCCACAACACCCCCATTATTGCAGCAAATCATTTTATTACACATTACACCGTAAATTTATTTACAAACATGATCGGAACGCATCAGAAACGCGTCGATAAACAAGCAATATTTACATGTTGCTAAGCGGTGTGATTACTTCCCTTGATTCACCCGTGTTGCTTGACGCTTGGGGGCGGAACGTGTCTCGGTCATCACAACAATGAGCTAATGAACTCTATCTTTGTAATGATAATCTTTGGTGATAGTCAGCAGATAGAGGCTTACCAACACGAGTGTGCGCATGTCTGTGTATGAGTGCACGTGTGTATGAGTTCATGTGTGTATGAGAGAGAGAGAGAGAGAGACAGAGAGAGAGAGAGAGAGAGAGAGAGCTTATGTTCATAGCTACTTGTCGGGTAAAGTATTGAATTTTTAATACACTACAATAATAGGTATACACTACATAACATTCACCTGTACACGAAAAAACCCATCAAAAAGTGTTCTTCCAATCGATACAGTAACGAGGATAACATCTCAGATCGAGTTTCTTTTATTCTGGATTTTTCTGGAAATCCATTACAGCAATGTAATTCTGAGATGAACAATCGTATAGATTGTTTTCGTGGATGTGCTCTAGTATCAAAGTCGGCAGCTTGTATTCTTCGTGCGCAACTCTGAGGCTCATACCTTGACCTGCCAAGTCAGGGGCAAAACAAGCACTGGAGCTCCAATTACGGAACCGTTGATGTCACTTGCATACACTGTGCATACACTGTGCATACACTGTGCATACACTGTGCATATACTGTGCACACACTGTGCATACACTGTGCATACACTGTGCATACACTGTGCATACACTGTGCATACACTGTGCCTCGACAGAACTGCGATGGTCTGGAATGACTGCGGTGTGCAAGATGTAAAGCATGAAAAACAACCCCTTCTAAAAACCAAAAGAACAGAACGTGATGGAGCAATCTGAGCATAACGTATTGGATTACAGGGGGTTTGTTATTGCTTCTTTATCATGTTTAAAGGGAAGGTTTCCTGTTTAGGTGCCATGCAACACTTTCACTTCTCTCAAACAGGAAAATCGGACCGCCTCTGTCGAAAGAAAAAAGTAGAATTTAAAGAAATACTTTTCCCAGTGTTTTCTTTGCAAAGACGTGAGCTGTAGAAGGAGGAGTTCCTTCTTTAGGCGAGTGCAAGAGCTCTGGTGCTACACGATTATATGGAGTGTGTAACACACGCACCTACGCGGAAGACGTTGAGCGGTGATAACTTTACACACCAACGAGAGAAAGAGAACGAACGAACGAACGAATCAGTTTATTGTCTAGGCCTGCGGCCCATCACAAGTACAATGATGCAATACACTGTTAAACAATATACATACTGGGCACTAACACTATGTGTCTCAATATTCCCTTGTAATCACATACTGGGAGCTGTTGTAATGCTTTTTTGCTCTCTGCTTATTCTAGAAATAAATCATTTTGCGTATCTTGCAAGGTTGCCTCTCTTCTCAACAGTGCATGGTAGAGGTGGGTGGCGACCCCTCTTATCACATAAGTATCTCTGTTACCGATAAGCTGTGCAAAAGGGTCCTCCATTTCTTCATTTACAAATGGTATGATATATCTTACTCGTAGGTATACAAAGCTGGACAATGCAAAAGAAAATGCCTTTCGTCTTCATCTTTCTCTCTGCAATTGGGACACAAGGTTACATCGTTACCTCGGCTGTACATATGCCTGTGAATGAACAGGTCACTGATTCCCATTCTGAATCTAATCATGCAGTCTCTGAATATTTTTCTATCCAACGCTACAAGGTAAGATTCTGAACCAAAAACAAGCTTGAATTCTTTGTTTAGGGAAAGCGTGGACTAAAACTATAATTAAGCCACAACTGCTGTGTGAACAGAAATTTTTCATAACCTCTCGTTCTTTGACCGCTGACTATGATATCCATACCTCTGACAAACCATATTTGGCTAATATGCATTTTATCTTGGATGCCCAGTTGCTTCTCTCCAAGTTCTTCAACATGGATAAGTACACTACCCGTGGGTATCTATCATTTTCCATTCTAAGTACCTTGAACCAGTATTTCATTGATCTCAGCATTGCATTAATGTATAAAGGATATCTTCCCGTCTCTCCATAAACCAGAGCGTTGGGAGTTCTTGAACTTACATTTAAGTATTGTTTCAATGCTGTCAAATGTACACTTTCTATTATTTCGCAATCGTAGACACCCCATATCTCTGAAGCATACAAGAGAATAGGCTGGATCTGCATATCAACAATTTTGTTAAAGACATTCGGTGCTAGATGTGCCAGCTGTCGTAATACTTTCATGCTCTTCGCGACCGCAGCCCTTCCACGAAATGCCAAATCTGCCAGGATTGAGTTTGTGCAGATCTTAGTGGACAACGTCACTCCCAGATATCTGTACGAAGGGACAATGTCAAGTTTTTGCCCTTTCAAATACCACACCTCGTGTCCTGCCACGTGACCTCCCATGCGGAATGTCATCACTTTAGTCTTCTGCGCATTCACTATCAACCCTAGTCTGTTGGCAGCTTCTAGGTTACATATTTGGTTCTGCAATCTTGGAACCGTATCTGACAGGAGTACAACATCGTCCGCAAACAAAAGTACGAAAATGTCCACACCATTGGCAACCAACTGCACCCCGTGCCTACCCTTTTCTTTTATCTCTTTCGTAAGTGACGTCATCAACATGAAAAAAAGTAATGGACTCAATTTGCAGCCCTGTTTCAAGCCGACAGGGCTGTTGAAGAAGTCAGAGGTCATTCCGTCACATTTGACGCAACATTTCATACGTTCATATATCGATTGCAACATACTGCCCATCCTGCCAGTCATACCAAGTTGAACAAGAACATTCCATAAGGTCTGGCGGTCAACCGTATCAAACGCCTTGGTAAAATCAACAAATGATACATACAGTTTTCTGTGTCTAAACAGATACCTTTGTACAACACTGTGTAACACAAAAACATTATCAATAGTAGAATACCCTCTTCGAAAACCCGCTTGTTCGTCCCCAATAATGTCATAGGCATCTGCCCACTGCTGTAATCTGTTTTTCACAATGTGAAGGAAAACTTTGCTTAGGTTGCTTATCAATGATATGCCACGATAGTTATTCGGATCACTGATTGAACCTTTCTTGTGAAGAGGGACAATGATTGAGAGAGAGAGAGAGAGAGAGAGAGAGAGTGAGAAGAACATTCCAAAGTACACTGCACAAGAGAATAAAACTGTCAACCAGCACAGCTACATACGCATTCTTAGGCAAACATATATTTACACCACTAGCCACTTAACAGAAACAACTTCAAATGGGCTTCTGACCACATGTACGTCACTAACCTTTTATTAACCTCTCCGAAACAAAATCCATCCTTCTGCGCTTTCATTCCATTCAGACAAGGACCAACGCCATCTTCGCCCATCTCCTCGATTTCACAAATTTCTGGCAGGAGTGTTTCCGGTCGTGCAGGCAAAGGCACAGGACAACATAGTCTCGCCGGAAGCAAGGGGGACTTGAAAGGGTGAGCTCTGGGGCGGCATGGGTGGTCCAGACAGACCCAATGCAGGAACTCTGATATAATCAGCTCTCTGCCTCCAAATCTTCCCTTGCAATGTGCGGGGGCCTCAGTGTGACAACAGGGAACACGTGTGATCCATTCTTTCCCCTTCACCATCACAGGAAGCTGCGCCGGCCGTGAGGCATCCTGGGTGGGAACTGTCAATGGTGGAGGGACGACGACGCCTTTGCCTGGCAACAATGCCTGGCTTTGCCAGCCTGTCTTCCAAGATGGGCTGTAGGTACACACACAATGGACAACACAACGTCTGAAATGTCAGATGTGACGGGACACAAAACGCGGCCTCTGTTGTGGGACGAGCGATGTATCTTTCGCCTCCAAAAATAACTGAAGGATTGGACTCTATTATACAGAGTCCGTGATTGAAGGCAAAGGAATGGCTTCGCGGCCTTTGGAAAACGCAGTACGCAAGGAAGCATTTATAAGAAAAGGCAGTTTATGACAACGCCCCAGCATCATAATAAGTAGATAAAAGAAGAGCACAGTGTGAGCATCTCTGTCAAATGACTCATTCCATTGCAGCACAACAGACCACTGATTGTTTACACACTGATTCAAACATTACTCAAAAACTCGGTTGTAAAATCGAATGCACATCCAATGGATCTGCAACAAATTCTACTCCTATGAATTTATCATATTTCATTATGCGTTCAGCTCGTAAACTATTTAACTCATTCCAAAGTCGGTGTGTGTGTGTGTGTGTGTGTGTGTGTGTGTGTGTTTGTGTCTGTGTGTGTGTGTATCTGTGTGTGTGTGTGTGTGTTTGAGAGCGAGAGCGAGAGAGAGAGAGCGAGAGAGAGAGAGAGAGAGAGCGAGAGAGAGAGAGAGAGAGAGAGAGAGAGAGAGAGAGAGAGAGAGAGAGAGAGAGCGAGAGAGAGAGAGAGAGCGCGAGAGAGCGAGAGAGAGAGCGCGAGAGAGCGAGAGAGAGAGAGAGAGAGAGAGAGAGAGAGAGAGAGAGAGAGAGCGAGAGAGCGAGAGAGAGAGAGAGAGAGCGAGAGAGAGAGCGAGAGAGAGAGCGAGAGAGAGAGAGCGAGAGAGCGAGAGAGAGAGAGAGAGAGAGAGAGAGAGAGAGA
Source organism: Theodoxus fluviatilis (assembly GCA_034096865.1). NCBI lineage: Eukaryota > Metazoa > Mollusca > Gastropoda > Cycloneritida > Neritidae > Theodoxus > Theodoxus fluviatilis. The sequence continues at coordinate 48,285 of JAWQFJ010025803.1, read as the reverse complement.
GAGAGAGAGAGAGAGAGAGAGAGAGAGAGAGAGAGAGAGAGAGAGAGAGAGAGAGAGAGAGAGAAGATAAAAACCGCGTGTAGGAAATGAACGCCATCTATCACGCTTTCCAGTGGAAATCAGCCTGTCACTGCGACATCCTATTTCCATGATACGCCCAATGCCAAGGCAAAATATCCTCCCCGGAAATGAAAATATTTGAGCAGGCTGTGCACGATACTGCCCCCAGATGGACAGGGATCCAAACAAACGTCCACCGCGAACGCGAAGCTTTCCATTTGCTGGAGTCATGGCGATCCTGAGGCGGTGACAGGGCGAAATAGATATACCAGGCTTTTTAACAAATAAATGGAAGCCGTCTGAGAGGTCTGCAGTGGGACATTCTGTGAACCCGAGTCAGTAGTGACTCTGGCGCAGTTCGCAATAAATGTGCAATAGACTTGACCCTTCGCGTTATATCACTGTGCCTAAAATAGTTAGTTTTGGATACTGTTTTTTCCACTTTTTACAGAAATCATTCAGATGTCAAAACTTGTTTCCATTTCAACACAAACGTTTTATTTTATCGAATAAGCGCTTGTTTATTGCCTCAACAAGCGTAATTTATGAGTTTCGTGCGAAATAGTCTTAGAACTACTTTAACGGCGTATGTCAAGGAGCAGAGGACTATCCCACAAGCCTCTCGTGTGACCTTATGAATATTCCGGACGGAATCGTTCCATCACGTGATGTGAACTGTGCTAGAGACTTTCGCCGGTAGGCGAAATCTCTAGTGGACTAGAATGCAGTGGGCAGGGATGAATGTCAGCAAGCTAGGCACAACTATGTAGGACGTACAGGTCGGCAGCGTTTTCTCGCGCGTGAGCGATATGCCACAGCTACAGTTTTATATCGTTCTATAACTCAGTCTTTTAAGACACAGGAGAGAACCAACCACTGTAAGTTGTATAGCGAAAGGGGGAAGGGGTGGGGGGTGGGGATAATGACGAAATGAAGATAAAGTCCGCTGTGCAAGGATGCCGCGCTCTAGAAACTAACAGTTATTAAAAGAAACTTGCTTAAGCATGCTTAGGATATGAGGTAAACTGTATAAGCGTAGCGAGCACAAAGAAATTACGTACATCCAGAAAACTTAGCTATTGCGATTTATGTTATTGAGAGCACGTCAAGAAAATGGAGGAAAAGACACGTCCAGTCTGCAGAATAGTGGAAAGGGTACATGAATTCCAACAACCACATTTCATCCACTTAATTGCTTATGGTAGGGGGTCATCTCAAGTAGACATCTTCAGACAAGAAGTTCGAGACAGTCAGGCGAAATTCTAACACTTTCATCTTTACAACCGACTGGATGCTCAGCAAGAATTCCAGGCCCTCTATGTCAATAAATCTCCAAGCGCTACATCTTGTTCTCTGGACCCTATCAGAAACGGATACAACGTTCTTCAACACGGCAGACACGCCCATCGTATACTTCAGAGCCCTGGGAGTTCCATTTTCACCTACCACCCCTGCTTACCCTCACCCCCATTCTCTCTCACACTCCACCGAGCGCAGAATCACCGTCTGCCACGGTGAACGCGGGGCACGACCGTCTTTGTCCTCTCTCTCCCCGCCCACACGCTGTACCTGCCCTGGGGGTGGGGTGGGGTGGAGAAGAGGGTGAAGAGGAGAGAAAGGAAAGAATGAAGAGGTTGGTGGCGATATTGGGTGGTGGAACTTACGGGGTGGGGGAGGGGGCTGAGTGAGGGGAAGGGGGATGGGTAAGGGGAGTGAAACAAAGCGAGGGGATGTGTGGAAGCAGAAAAAGAAGGAATGATATGATGGAAGAGAGGGAAGAGAGGAGGGGGAGGTGCATGATATAGTATAGGAGGACGTGGGAAGAGTGTGAAAGTGAGAGGGAAAAAGAGGAGGGGTTGGTAGAGGGAAGGAGGAGAGGATGGTGAATGAAAGGAGAGAACAAGATGCAGAGGAGAAGATGAACGGATGGTGAAGGAGAGGCGGTGCACGGCGAGGGCGCACTGGGAAAAGGGAGAAGGGGGAGGACACTACAAGGACGGTAGTAGGAGATGAGAAGGAGGGGAGAGGGGCGTGAAATGACCTGAGGTCAAAGCTATCGTTGACTGAGATGGGTGAGGGGAAACGGCACCGAATGGACGAGAGGGCCATCGAAAGCGTCACCAGACAGATAGGCGACAAAGGAACCAGGCGACCAAGGCAGGCCATGGATGGATGACAAGAGCGGATTTCCCATCCCCTCTAATTGCAGGGATCAAGGAGGAACAACGGAGACGGAGGAAAAGCTGGAGGAGGCCAAGGGAACACAATGGCAGAGATCAGGGAGGGGCTGACAGCGATTAGCTCTGAACGCCTTGACCACCACGCCTGTCAGCAGTACGCCTCTTCAATTCCCTCTGGCCGAACAACTGATTTCCACCCGAAGTGCTCCCAATAACATGCGGCAGACTCCGGCTCCGACAAACCATAAGACCCCTTTGGAGTACGTGGCTCGCCACAAGTGCTATAATAACAACAGTCTTTACTGACTCTCCAGCTCACAAGGAGGACAGTAAACAGAATTATCCCTATCAAAGGAGATTTGCTTCACACACAATTTGATAGAATCACTGCACGCATTCTTCCGCATTACCCTAAATGCACCGAAGACGAAGGTGCCTATAGACGACAAATTCGTCTGTGTTGAAGAAAAATAAATACCGTGGTATGCCAGAGGAAACGGTAGAAATACACAAAAAACCTCATTCAAATATTTTAAACAACTTTTATGATAAGGAGAAAGGTCGAGACAAATTATTTCCTTGAACGCCGGTAACTCTCTTAATTCAATTTAAGAGTAAAATCTGAAAGCACATCCCCCCCCCCCAAAAAAAAAAAAAAAAAAAAAAGAAAAGAAAAAAAGAAGCCAAACAAATAAACAAAAATCACCATATTTTTGTAATGCCGATTTAGTTTCAGACAATATTCATATTCTCGGCAACGAAAGTGATATTGGGATCTACATCATAAGCAAACATGGAGGCCAATGTAAATTTGGACGAGCATGTACAACTCCACATCCACTGCTTCTGAATGAAACAGCACACGGCAGGAAACTACATCTGCCGGGTGGATCACGCTTTGATCTATGTACCATTCACACACGCAGCACGACAGGTCAAGATGGCAGCAAGTGCTAGAATGACACTCTCCGACCCGACGCTAGGAAACCTTAGCGTGAAAATTACAGCGCGCCACAGTTGTGTCCAGCACACTACCCGGGTGGCATGGGCAGGCGCCACACGATGACCTCAACGACCCCAGCTTCCTGGAGTCTGGCGTCCACTACGCTGACCACTGATCACCCTGTTGTCACTGGGCCGTCAAAAAGGCAGCTGGACCTAGGATAGTCCCCGAACCTTCCCAAACAATAGCATCCATCATGGTGTTCTCTGGTCAGCTTGGGTTTAGTGGGCCGTCAAGGAGGCAGGCGGACTCAGAGCCTTGGACCTCCAGGAAGGGAATCAGCAGGTCGAGATGGTTGCAGGCTGAGGGTCTCCACACGACAGGGCTGTCATTCCGTCACCATCCCACCCCCATACGTCCCCAGCAGGTTTCTTCACAAAGGAGGGAAAATACACAAAGCTCCGGGGCTGGCTTCCTGTCTGGGAGACCCGAGGCGAGACAATTCCAACGCCTTCCTGTCAGAGGGGTACCACGGGCTGCTGCCTCGATGGGGCAGTAAACTGAGATGAAGCCAAAAGGCGAGAGGAATGTGGATAGACACGATTTGAGGGCGCCACGCGCGTGCTACGATATTCTCGGAGAGGTAAAAAAAAATTAACACCTTATAAATACTTCATTTTAACTTAACATTATTAGTGATTTCAGCATTTTGAAAGGCGAAATGAAAATAATAAATTTACCGAGAGGGATGAGCGTGTAAGAATTAAAAAGTTTCAGTTTCCAGTAAAAAGCGTAAGAAAACAATATGAACACAAATGCGCGCGCGAGTATGTGTGTGTGCACGCGCGCGCGCGTGTGTGCATGTATGTGTTTGTGTGTGTGTGTGTGTGTGTGTGTGTGTGTGTGTGTGAGAGAGAGAGAGAGAGAGAGAGAGAGAGAGAGAAAGAGAGACGGACGGACGGACGGACTGACAGATGGACGGACGGACGAACGAGCGGGCGGGCGGGCGGGCGGGCGGGCGGGCGCGCAGGCAATCAGACAGAAACAGAGACAGAAACAGAGACAGAAACAGAGAAACAGAGACCAAAGCTGAGAAACTGAGAGAAACAGAGACAGAAACAGAGACAAAAACTAAGACAGAAACAGATATAGAAACAGAAAGAGCAAGTTAACGCCTCTTTGAAACATCCAGAAGAAACTTCAGTAAACAACGACGCATGAAAAGTTCTTCTCAGACATTATACAAAGAGAGGAAAGCCTTCGTTTTTGAGGCGATAGAGGAGGGCGCCTCTTGCCCTTGACCCCTCCCCCCCCCCCCCCGAAAAGGGGGAAGGAGGGTAATGCCTAGGGGGGGAGAGGAGGTGGTCAGGTGTCGGGGAAATAATTAGCAACACCGCTCGGTATGTCCGCAACAGCCTGGCAGCCTGGGAAGAGAGAGAGAGAGAGATGACTGGCACGTTAGGCTGGAGCTGTGGACTGTCAGCAAAGACCCTATACACAGTGTATATAGGATCTTTGCTGTCAGTGCAAAGGGAAGGCAAGCACGCTATGTCACCGCTCCTTCGAGTGAATGCACCACGCAGTCTTGAAGGGTTTGGGGAAGGGTGCACACCACACACAGCTGACAGGTAACCACTTGACTTGCAGCCAGGCACGCGCGCTGTGTGGCGTTGAGTAACACGACATCGCTTTGGCAAGCATCCCAGGGTAAGCGTTACCGATGTAAGGTCGAAAGCTGGTCGACGGTTTGAGAACTCCTGTTTAAAAAGCTGCTCCAACAACCACTGTCCTCATCCACCATCCTGCATCAAGGTACTTCTAACTCGGCACGTCCTGCGACATTGGAAGAATCCCATTTGGTTTCCGATGAGTTGCAAGAGAAAATGTTCATGAATTTCATTAACTGGCTGCTTGAGAAACACGTCGGTTTGTTCACTCAGCAAGTCGGTGAGTGAGTCTGCATATGTGTATATCAGTTCGCTTTCTGAATCCAGTTTATTCTTTTCTTACAAGCATTACTCTGCACCTCATACGTCTCACTTCACTCAACGCTACTCTCCTATCATACGTCTCGCCCACTTCAACATGAAGATCACTGGTACCATGTGCCAGAGAGAGAAGCGCTACAGATGGAGAGGAAAAGGAGAAAGACCTGGCAGCGTGGCCAAGACGATTGTTGGTCCACACCCTCGCCATTATGGCCTGCATTCCCGTCCCAGACAGATTGTCGGCCCAGGTTTGTTTGGAAACCTTCGCGGCATTGCGGAATTCGCGAAGCATCCATTCCCCTACAAACAATGTCTGATTCCCCTTCGTCTGGGAGAGCCGTTCAAGAGGAGGATGAGTGGAATCGGCAAGAATGCTCGGAAATGAGAGAGAGAGAGAGAGAGAGAGAGGAGAGAGAGAGAGAGACGTTGACAAAGGAGATGAGGGAGGTTGCTAGCAAGCTACAAACGTTCGCAAAGAAACAATCAAGTCGAGACTGTAACTTTGGAAGTTGTCCAGGGCTAGGAAGAAAAACATGGGGAGCCGAACTGCCGAGATAGCCTACGACCCCAGAGTCATCAAAGTCTGCCTCAGCGTCAGTGTCAGAAGCAACGGTGCCGACACCTGCCGTCCTTTTCAATCTCTTCGTGTGGCACCAGACTGCTGTTGTTTTTTAAATAAATAAAAGACTCTTTTACATTGGAATGTTCCAAGACGTCGGACTAGGCACGTAATGTGATAAATCAAACATAAATTACAATCGCATGAATTAGGTAGTAGACAGCAAAAAAAACAAAAAACAATTCACAAACATCGTGCGCTACGTTTGATGAGTTAACTCCAAGAGAAAGAAAACCTGTAGATTTCATGCACTAAATAAAAACTGCATTTTCCTTAAACGATCGAACCAGAATTTTCGAGGTGAACCACAAAAACAACTGCACTGCGCCGTAGCTGGCGCGACGTCAGGAAAAACGTTGAGTTGATTCCCTGAACGACATTTTCCAAGCTCCCGTGCTGTCGTTGCTTACGTCACTCTCACAAGAAGTCGTTACAGGGGATGCGATAGACGCAGCCATACACTCTCAAAATAAATTATTTCCTTCCTCTGCCGTCAAGACTGTCAAATAGAACTTGTATGAATGAGTCACAAACATAAAAGGGTTTTATTTTTCCAACCAGAAGCTTATAATACCTCTAAAAACTATTTGCAACGAGCCGCTGAGCACGGCATTTGCTTGGGTGTTGGCAAAAGTTCAAGGGCCATAAAAGCGGCAGAACACCAGTGAGGAATATGTATACGGTGGCCTCATTTGACGTGACAGATGCTTTACACGGTACGGGTTATGGCAGATATTTTTTGACACCTGCACATGAACTACATAGCAGCGATCCGAAAAGGTTTTTCAAGCACCAACAGCACTAGTGTGCGCATGCAGCATGCGTTATAACTCCATAAAAAGACAGATATCCTACTTTAAAAATAGGTCAATATTGGAGAAGTAGCAAGTCAAGGAAAAAACCAACAACACACACACACACAAACAAACACACACGCACATGCAAGCACGTACGCACATTCACGCACGGGAGCGCGCGCGCACACACACACACACACACACATACGAACGCGCGCGTGCGCATGCACTCTCTCTCTCTCTCTCTCTTCCTCACACACACACACACACACACACACACGCACGCACACACGCACACACACACACACACACACACACACACACACACACACACACACACACACACAAAGGGGATACATTTTTCAAAAGAAGAAGAAAGTGGTGGTGCATACAGTCTATAAACATACATACTCCAGCAGCTAAATATCAGATGATGCTTCAAAACCTGTTCCATTTCCTAACTGTTGAACTCTAGATTATGTAGATTTGCCCAGTAGATACAAAACACTAAAGTCACAAGAATGCATGTTCTGTCAAGTTGGACAAATTGGATCTTGACCTATGCAGGATGCAAGCAACAGCGTAGGAAATGGAACATTGGCAGGTACTTGAGGACACAACCTCGCGTCCCGCCATCAAAGGCCACACGAGTGCCCTCGCATATCTGGGCTGCCCTTGTTATGTTGTGTGACACAAATAAATCCATTGATCTTCGGCTCTTAATACCGCAATGCCAATATCCACAGCTACAACGGTCCACATTACAGCGGGAGTTCTTTTTCTTCCGAGAAGAGTATGGAGAACGAGCCGGGTTCATGTATTTAATTTCAGCACTTCTTTTTCTTGAATTAAGGCGTGGTAAACCAAAGGGGGAAAACGGCGAATACATCAATTCGTTTTCCCTTTAAATGGACCACACTTTTCGAAGTGTAGAACGTAACACGTCCATGCCATACATGTATACCCTGCCCTCCACAACTGCTGGTTTGACTTTCAAATCCGTTCTCGTGGCTGTACACATGCAAGTAGGTCAATGAAATGCCAAAGCCGCATCCAAGGCGCTATTAAAATGCTTCGGGTGTGAAATTACTGGAGCATATTCCATGGCAAACTCGGCGCGGTCCGTTATTCTCTGTGAAAAGAGCAGGAGGGTGACAGCTGAAGGCTGGATAGGAAAGACTGCGGGAGATCTGACACTCCTTGAAATGATCCGCCTCTGTCAAGAATGTTGCAAAGAGGGACATAGTAAAGTCCGACAAACTCGCTTCCTTCCCGCGAGCCTCTGAGTGGTCTGTGGCAAAGAAAAAATAACTGGCCTGCTGACGACGAGTTTCGTTTGTCAATACAAAAAAAGGAAGGGAAATTTGATTAAGGAAATCAACATCCTGTCTTTTTTCTCGGCGGGTTAGTGTGGAGTAGGGAACTGCAAGATTCCAGATGCTGTTCATACACGAGCAGGAAGTCTGTGTTGGAAGCGGGTGACAAAATCTCAATGTCTGGCTAATATCACACGTGTTGAGAAGTTCCCGCCAAAAGTAGCACACCTTAGATTTTCCGTTTTGAATGGCATGCTTGAGAAATCAGTCAGGCCACAAAAACTGATGCTACTTAATATCCTCGATACAAGTTTCAGATTAGCAAAGAATGAAGTTTCATATGACAGGAAGTGTAAAGCAGTCGTACTATTGTCTCTTTACGTACAGAAAGGCAAAATAAACTTACTGAACTGAATTTTGGCAGCCATGAACACAGCATGGATCAAATCTCTGCAGATTCAGGATGTGAATGAAAGCTCATGAACAACTAGCAACAGCCTCTCTGCAGACCTTTTGTGTTCTGCTGACAACGCAACCCTCGAGCGCAAGCATTGGAGGCTGCACCCCTCAGTGAGTTCCTTAGGTGTGGCAGTGAGCACGTTCATAGTGTACTTTCACACTGTCCAGAGTTCTCGAGAGCAACGTAGGTATTTTAAAAATCATATGGATTGAAGCATCGTCAACCATGTAAAAAGATGACACTAATGTTATAGCATATGGCTAAAGGCGACAAGGAAAACTGGAACACAAATCTACATTTACCCCGGTTCTTCGTTTCGAGCTGGTGACTCATCCTTACAACAACAACCAAAAAAACGACTGTGCCGACGAGGAAAGCGAGCAGCTCTTGTAGGGGGGCGGGGAGAAAGCGAGAAGGGAACTCAACAGAAGGAAGCTTGTGTTGGTGCCAACATTACTTCCACGCTGACGTCGGTTGCTGACACGCGCGCGAGACTGGCTCTTCATCACCTATACAGCCGGGCTTTTTTCCCCTCTTTCCGACCACAGACCCTACCTGCTATCAGCACAACTGTCTTCCTTGCAGTCGTTGCTTCCCCTCCCTGCAATGCGCACCTAGGTTACTGCTTGGAAATTTACGGCATCCCTCTGTCTCAAATCTAAAGAAGTAACGGGCCTCAGAAACCGCACTTGGAAGTCCCGCCATGTGCCAGGAAACGATGATGGTTTGTAGTAGAAAAACAGGGAGCAACGAACCAAAAGTTCCCACATGTTAATTATGTCTCGAGCACAGGGAGGAAAGAGAGTGATGTAGACATGCACTGATCGGGGCTTTGCTGCAATACCGTAGACTTTAATGTCTTGTACGATACAGCATTCTTAGAGTTACAGAGTCCCAAAAATATCTGCGCTTTCAACTACATGTATCTGCCCTTCCTTCATTCAAAAACTACTTTAATGCCGCGGACCTTAATAAATAAACTGATGACTGCTATGAGCTAGACAGCTCAGGCAGACTCCCCATCATCGTTGACAGAAAGTTATTTTTTCAATTGAAACAAAAAGATAATGAAGAGTAACAAATAGATCAACTGGAAAATTGCATTCTGTGCAACTTTATTCTTTGATTCCATACTATCGGACATATCAGGCGAAAAAACAACAGTGACAGAGGGTGGCTGATAAAAGAGTATAGGGTGCAGTATTCTATTCGAACGTATCTTCTAGTGGAAATAGCTCCGTTATTTATGAAGAGCACAGCACACTTTGAAGGCGGCTTTGTACCCAGGAACGCATGTAAAACATCCCGTTAACCGTTACTCGAGTCAACAGAAATAAGGTACAGTATCGCACATACAACCAAAACGGTTTCTGGACCGTTAACCTCGAAGCTCAAAAGCAGAAGGAGGCCTAATGACTCAGCCTGTGAAACTAAAAGGATGTTTCTTCTCCCGTTTATTCATATTCCGTATTTACAACCCTAACACTGCCGCCCAGGCTGCAACGGAGCCTGCGCCAGAACCCAAAGTAGTCACTTGTAACACGTGCGTCCACTTCACATTCAACATCCGTAGGGTGAGCTGTGCGTATTTTAACAATTATCGGTTAGACAGGCAACACTGATGGACTCGATTCAGGTGGGTCAACGCAGCACGGTCAGAAGGTGGCTAAAAACTGAGCAAGCTAGATCATGTTCACAGGTTATACTGTCTTAGGGTCTTTGCACAACCACGACAGAACGCCGAAACAATCGGAGCCTCTGGAGCTACCATGCCAATGGGAAGTGCTCTGATGATTACTAGCCTAATTACATGACGAACCTTCCTGAGCCAAAGCTGAATGAACACAGGCCGCCATCAACCGCACAGTGAAACGAAGCGAAGAGCGCTGTACCTACTGAACTAGTTTCTGATGAGGGACGATGCAGCCTGTTTGCGCCGCACTGGAAAGGCTGTGTTCAGCTCTAGACACCTGCCCTGGTTTTCGCATCAGGAGAGCACCAAGGACTGCTGTGGTCCAGAGGATATCATCCCATTCCTACCCAAAGCCTGCCAGAGAGAGCCACAACGTGAAAGCTATGAGCTGAGGCGAGTAGGTTCAAGGCTGAGGATTTTAGCTGAAGAAGTTGCCCTAATTGGCTTGCCACTAGAAAGGCTGGAATTTGAGAGGGTCCAAGTGGGACCACCCCGATGCCTACTCATTCCTAGGATCCTCCTCCAAATTCCTCGACAGTTTTTCCTTCTCTTCACCATTTACTTCTCCTGTCTTTCTTTCTCCCTTTCTCATCTAATCCTCAATGAATCCATTTTCGTTTCACTTTTCCATCTGCTTAATAGTATTACATTTATATTTTTTTATTAACATAAAAAATTGGCTGATGTCCAGCACTCACTGCAGAAAGTAAGAGATAGAGAAAGTTTGGAAAAAACCCCACCCAAACGCACAGAAACGGGGGGTGGGAAGAAGAGCAGATGGACGGATGGATAGACGGACTAACAGGCAGACAGACGCCTCCAAAGTACACAAACTTATGAATACAAAAGATGTGTAAGTTTGTATACATAAAAGACAGACTTACATATAACATGTACAAGAAGAAATCATTAAAGAAGTAATAAATGAGAGAAAGACATACTAGTGTCTAATAGCATCACCTTTCTCGTGTGTACGTATGCTCATTGCATTTCGTACTCATATCGCACGCGTATGTTTTCCGGGGGGGGGAGGAGGGGGAGGGAAGAGATAAAATATCTCAATCTGAAGAAAGGAAGAGAGAAACAAGGAAAGACAAAGAAAGAGGGAAGAAAAGTAAGAAAAAGAAGAGGGTAGAAAGACCCTCCTCACATGGTACATGTGTGGGTTCCATGTGAGGAGGTCACTAACATGGATTATTAACGCAAGGTCAAGGCTGACCAGAGACCGAACGCTGCCACAGTTTAAAGAAACTTACAGGTCCTGGTCGTACACCCACAACCAGTTCGCTACAGCCAATCGCGGCTTTGAAGTGGGAGCTCAATGTGTAATCTGGGAACTCTCCTGGCTCTGGAAGAGGAAGATACAGCCCATTGCCCTGCTCTAAACCCAAAGGCCAGACGGGCAGAAGTAGGAGGGCAGGAACAAAGCCAACACTCGACCCTTAATGACAGCGCTGGGGCCCCTTTACGCCTCTTTGAGAGCATCGTTCGTGGGAGTGCCAGCCAATGGGAAAGAATGCAGCCACTTCTGTACTGTTCCCATGCTAGCAACTCTGCCTAATTAGATCTGAACGCACAATGGGCTAACATGGAAGAAAGAGAGAGAGAGAGAGAGAGAGAGAGAGAGAGAGAGAGAGAGAGAGAGAGAGAGAGGAACACACAAAAGTAGACAAAATCCAACTTTTAGGTCTATTCTCCACACGCACTGCATGCTCGTCACACCTCCGTGACTTATATCTGCAAACTTTTTCAGATTTCAGTATCACATGTCAGCGAATAACAAGCATCAACTGCGGAATTTCCCCTTTCTCTCCACTAATTAAGGCAGAGATAAACACACTGCGTCAATCGCTGTGATCTTAAATGAGGAGCCCATCCTAGGAGGTGAAAAGGAGAACACGGCCGCAGAAGACGGGATCTCCTCCTGAAGATTCCCTCGTCTACATCGCTTCCTGTGGTGGCTGAGTGACTTTGGTTTTTTGGGCTCAACGGAGTCTTCTTGACACCATAAACTTTACATAGCTTAGAAACCTGAAGAGGGTGGAGAGATAAAGACAGTCTGCCTTTTTCTTTTTCCTCCATTCCCTCTACCGAAAATGTAAATACCTTTTAGCTTTGTTCGCAGCCAATGCCGCATCGTCAGAGTAGAGTTTCAGGCAGTTTGTGTTTTCTTCACACCAGCCGTTTGCCAAGAAAATTGGAAAGAGAGCATGGTCGAGCGGAATCTGTTCTTGAAGGCGTCAGCAGGAAGAGGGGGGGACTGGTTTCTCTAAGATTTAGAGTCTTGAGGTGATAGACATGAGGGGTGTTCGAGGTAACGACGTACAAAAAAAGAACCCCTTCGCCGGAAGTGACGCACGAAAGAACAGCACTGTCTGGTGGAAAAGATCTTTAGATCACACTCACTGAGGAAAAGAAGTACCGTTTGGAGCAAGAGAAGTATACACACCACGTGCATGCATATCGTTAGCTGGGTATCAATAGCCTCGTCTCCTCGATTACAGGAAGGGATAACTGGCAAGGGAGAATCGTGTTGCCTACAGAGTGCCATAAGTGAATAAACAGTTTTCGGGTGAGCAAAAATCGTACGCAGTATCGGGTGGAACCTACATTACATAAAGAAGAATGAAAGACATTAATGCATTAAAATTATGTAAGTAAATATGCATATTTGATAGTATGCAACACATTCTTACAGTATCATCATCCTTCGAGATTTATGGACCGTCAAATATTGCAATACAGTCACCTAGTAATGAACAAGTATCTATCGTTGTAAGATTCAATTCACATTAGGCCCGAGTTTTTATGTGTCCTTTTGCTTCTCTGGAGTGAGTGCGCGCGATGGAATTGTAGTGAATGTGGGGGGAAAATTCTTGTGGAAAAAATATTGCTCTGCTAAAGTATATCGTGGCAACTAATACAAAATACTGCAGTACAGATGCAGCCCATTGTATCTATTTTGGAAACTCTTCGCTTCCCAAGAGGTGAAAAGCAGAAATTTTTAATGATTTAACAGATTATGGATTTTCTCTAGGTACCTTCGACAACGCCTTGTAAACCCTAAAATGTAATAACTAGGTTCATCATCTGCACAGCATTCAACAAACGTTTCCATGACATTATTTGGTTCAAATTGATAGTAAGAGCGGAGTAGCGAGTCCTTTATATGAATGAATAGCGAAGTTTTTTCGACTGTGATCTTTCAGACAGACGCCACGTTCACTGCAAGTGTTTCCACAACCTTGAGAAAAAAAGGGCAACTGTTGAATCTGAGCGCATGACTAATGTCGACACGTGCATCTATTTTGAGAAGAGTAAGGCGAGTATCATGACCAGTTTTCATTAAAGACGTCTAGATAAACACGGCATTGACAGACGCATCCAACAACACTTCTGCAAACATTATACGCACGAAGACAGTGTTTCTACCCCCAACAAGAACAAACGGTGTTAGGTTTAGCCTTCCCGCGACCTTAATGAGCATGGCAACCCCTGCGAAGACAAAATATAAGCAGGTGGGGGAGAGAGAGAGAGAGAGAGAGAGAGAGAGAGAGAGAGAGAGAGAGAGAGAGAGAGAGAGAGAGAGAGAGAGAGAGAGAGAGAGAGAATAATATATTGCCAAACTCATGCATTTTGTCGGTACAGTGTTGAAATTCAAAGACCGATATTTGATCAACTCAGAATTTACCAACTGAGAAAAAGCATACCTGATCCGCTGAAGTATGCAAACTCTGATGTGCCCTTATGATCTGTGCCTCAAGAGTAAAACCAACAAACGAAATAAGTAAACTTCCAGATAACACCCCTCTCCCTCCTAATTCAGCGAGCCCGAAATGCCTGGTCCCACCCGCCATAAACATCTAACGAGTTTTCAGCCTGAAAAAAAGACCGAGATAACAATGATGCAATTACGCTACGTGAGGCCAACAGATGCACAGAGGACTCCAGGCCTATCACCAGCCTCGATAGCCCGGACCAGGCGGGGCGGGCGGATGAAAGAAGGGGCAGGGCAGATGGAACTCAAGCCGCGACCTTCTTTGATTAGCCATGGCGGCGGTTACGGTGTCTGGGCCTAAGTGTCTGAGCTCGGCAAGAGTCCAGACCTGGGCCCCCTTACAGGATCTATCTGACTAAGAGCCAGCTGTGCTGCGAAGGCACTTTGTCGTGGACACCGAGGCGTCATCCAAATTACGCACTGAGACATGCAACTTGACGATATATTCCAGCAGCGAACAGAGCGGTCATGGGTGCATGAGAAGTCTCAGGGAGACAGCAACGTTGTCAGGAACTAAATGGCAAAGGATTCCACTTAGCCGTATTCTGTGAACAAGTACCTGCTGACAAACTCGTAGGCGCCAAACGAATTAAGGATGGTGGTGTGGAGTTGAAGAGCTATTCCCGCATAAAACTGGAGGTTATGAGGTCTCAAAGGAACACCAACAGCCATTACAAGATTTGATTCAGCCTTTGGTATTACTAATATTACATGCACGCTCATCAAGAGCAAACTATTCAAACTTCACCGATTTGAAGGTCCACAACTTACTATAATAAACAAGTAAGAACATATCCTAACCCTTTTTATCGGCAGTGGCAACATTTGATTATATAACTGCTTGATTGCCATCGTGAACAACCTTCTCCAACATTAGGCGTGGACGGTGCGGTCCATCCGTATACAGCTGTACCCAATACCACCCAAAGGAAGGGAGAAGACGGAGAGTGGATGCGACACTCCCGAAGATGTTGAGAGGGGATGAATTCAACAGACCTTGCCAAGCCATCATGGAGGTCTTGCCTCTCGGTACAAAGGACTAACGACACAACTTTTGACGAAAGCACGCGCGAGTAAGACCAGCGTTACGTGCTGAGGAACTGCGAACCATTGAAGCAAAGGCTTGACCTTGATGACCATGCAAATGACCACAGCAAAGCACTTGTCCAGGAATGTTGTTAGCAACCACATTGCCAAGGCAAGTTGCCGGGAGGCGATGTAGGACAGGACAGGAGAGGAACTAAGAAGGGTGGACATGTTGGCGGACAGGAAGGTGGAGAACTTCCTTCGCCATGACCAAGACGCTGCAGCCGAGGAAGAAAGGTGCAGAGTAGTGGAAACTTTCCGGGCGAGATGCCCGTGGATGGTCATTTTCCCCAACATTGACCATCGGAGCGTCCAAGGTTGTCATTAGGCGTGTACATTCCACTTCGCGGCCGCCATGTCGGTCCTCGCGTCCACCACAATGCCAAGGTCTCTCCTATTTTCTGTCCTGCCCTGGTCATGCCCGAGTCAGAGGGCCTCGGTTTTCATGGGCATTCTCCCGATGGCCAACTAACCGTCTAGACAACGCTCAACACACGCACGCTTTCCTCTGTATGAGATGGACTAAGTTCTAGAACTTCCAGGCCAGGTCTTCCAGTTTTGCAAGCACGGTTTTCTGCATGAGCAACTCAATGTCATAATGTTTCCCACTAATTAGTTTTTTTTAATAATAAAGATGTGGTTGTAGCACTGTAAACTCCCAAAAGAAAGTGTAATGCTTTCTTCATTTGAAAAAAGGTATCCAAGCAAAAGTTGAATTGACTACTTTAAAGGACAAACACCGCTTCATTATGTAAAGGCTTCATTTTGTTTCTCTAAGGAAGTGATCTGAATAAGTGCGCATTTCTAACGAGTTCAAACCAGTGATTTCAATCAAGGGGTGTCAAAACAGCGTTTTCCAAAACCAAGGTCATGTGGAAATTAATTTTGGGAGTAAAAGCAGCATTAGCAAGTTCTAGACCTCATTGCATTATAACATAGACCTTGCCTTGTATGATATACTATAGTAAACGCTCTTTATAACTCTTATATTTGTCATGCTTTTGGAAATACTCCAATCCATGCTATGCTGAAATTACTTATTCGTTTACTATATGCACAAGATGTACGGTTCAAGAAATAAATAACTGCATTAAAAGAAAAATACATTTATTACGGGCGTATAATTTTCTCATGTCCTATTATCAGCTGTTAACAATCCTCCTCTGCTTCTCAAAATTTATGTGTGAACGTGAGTATTCAAACAGTTTTTCCCCTCTCAACCTACCACCTATTACCAAAGAAAACACGAGACCCTTACGCTAATTGATTCTCGTTCTGTTCATGGCTTCCCCACGAACAAGCAATTACCAGTGTTGTTCTAGACCTTCTGGTCTGAAACTGCCAAGGAAGAGAGACACTGGATAGCAAGGATCGTAAAGTGCAAAGTCGGGAGCGATGTAGGGAAGAGGGAGCTGGAGAGAGAGAAAAAAATGAACCCATGACGGAGCCTAGGATCCAGAATAGCTCTCTTCCTCCCTTCTTCTCTCTCAACAGAGACGCCTCTTTTCCGAGCCAGACAGCTTCTCCTGGACTGGGAGAGAAGACCTGCGGAGGCTTAGTAAGCCCAAACAGCTGCCACCATTACCAGACATGGCGCCAAAAATTCCCCACGACTTGTGGCGCAAGAATAGATCAAAACTAAATGAGAAGACTTGAAAACGCACTCACTCTCGTGACTTCCTCGCAGGGAGCAACGTTGAAAGTAATCGAAAGCTTGAAAGCTTTGCGCCTCCTCTCAAGTAATCAAAATCGGGTAATCTCACAGGTGCCACGAGATGGTGCGAGACAATTATCTCGTATGAGATTATCTCTTGCACGTGCGGTACCAGAAAAGGTAATTAATTATCTAACGAAAGCAGTCAGTGAAAATAATGTATGTCGTGAATTTTTACTTACTTTTTTATTAGGATGCTCATTAACATATTTCTGTGTAAAAGAAAGATAACACAATTTCTGTTGTTGTTTTACACTTAAATTCCAACTGATAACTTGACAATGTACAAACATTCGCTCACAAAATATTTATTCACACTTTACTACGCAGCAGCTGCCGCACTCCGTCGGAATTAGAATAGAACTATATACACAAGGCACCCCCGTACAATAGTCAAACACCAATGAAAATACTTGACGGCGTCTAGTAGTTCCTCAGCATTCCCGCCAACTTCTTGAAGCACAACCTCTAGGGAGAAACTAGCGATTGTTCCCACTGTTCCGCTACTGTGGGCTGGCGTCTAGACTATTAGATCCAATGCCTCTTTTGTGCGCTTGATAAACCATGACCACGGGATGCCCACTCTAACTTCACGCCGCAGTCAATCCCAAAAACCAAGTGCGATTGAATGGTCAGTCGGGGTTTAGTGGAACAAGGCATCTCTATATATATTTTCGCTGTCTGTCTGTGTGTGTGTCTGTGTGTCTGTGTGTCTGTGTGTGTGTGTGTGTGTGTGACACTCATACGTTTCCACAGTTTAATTCCGATCGACTTGAAATTTGGTATGGGGTTAGGTGTGGACCGGGGTCAGGTCAACGTGGGGTTAAAAAAATGGTGTTGCCATGGTAACCGGAAGTGGGCACAAACAAGATGGCCGCCGAAAACTCAAAGTGCTCCAATTTGACCGAAATTTGGTGTGTAGGTAGGTATAGTCAGATGATGAAGATCTGTCCAAAAAAAATTTGGTTGTCATGGTTACGTCACGATAAAAACAAGATGGCGGCTGAAGAATTTGGACGACTGTGTCGAAGGCGGCGAAGCCGCCTGAGACACAGGAGTTCCCATCGACTTGAAACTTGGAATGGGGTTAGGTGTGGGCCAGGGTCAGGTCATGGTGGGATTAAAAAATGGTGTTGCCATGGTAACCGGAAGTGGGCACAAACAAGATGGCCGCCGAAAACTCAAAGTGCTCCGATTTGACCGAAATTTGGTGAGTGGGTTGGTACAATCGAATGATGAAGATCTGTGAAAAAAAATGTTGGTTGTCATGGTTACGTCACGAGAAAAACAAGATGGCGGCTGAAGAATTTGGACGACTGTGTCGAAGGCGGCGAAGCCGCCTGAGACACAGGAGTTCCCATCGACTTAAAACTTGGTATGGGTTAGGTGTGGGCTGGGGTCAGGTCAATGGTGGGATTAAAAAATGGTGTTGCCATGGTAACCGGAAGTGGGCACAAACAAGATGGCCGCCGAAAACTCAAAGTGCTCCTATTTGACCGAAATTTGGTGTGCGGGTTGGTAAAGTCAGATGATGAAGATCTGTGAACAAATTTTTCGGTTGTCATGGTTACGTCACGAGAAAAACAAAATGGCGGCTGAGGAAACAATGGACGACTGTGTCGAAGGCGGCGAAGCCGCCTGAGACACAGGA
>JAWQFJ010025803.1:22500-25000 GCA_034096865.1 Theodoxus fluviatilis | reverse complement strand
CCAATGCAACCCCCTCCTTCAAGCCGGCGCCCTTTTCTCCTTCTCCACCTCTCAGACCACCCTCTTTCTCTCACACACACCCTCCCACATCCCTCCAGTCGCCGCTCAACAATTATATCCTCTCCCCCTCCCATACCTGCTTCTCTGATCTCCACCCCCAGCCTCTCAGGTGGAGAACAGGGCAGGAAAAGTGCATTGCCCTTTCCTGATAAGCGGCCAAGGAGGAAGGCTATTTAGTTCCCCTTTCTTTGTGCTCTTCCTGCTCAGGAGACCGTGCAACGATCTGTCATATACGCAGGGTTTAGAGATTAAAGCAGTCAAAGTGACTGCGTGCATGTAATGCAAAGATGTAACGTTAATAGAGCAATTCAGGCAGCATATTTGGCGCTCAAACCGCTTTCCACCTTACTCCCTGATCAATAAGCTGTGTGATCAGTTTTTTTACAGGAGTGCTCAAGGGAGTATTTGACTACTTTACAACAATGTGACATTTACACGTGTGTTAGGCATCTAAAAGGTATAAGGTAAAATAAGCTTTTTGCTTTGTGTCTTTTTACCCTTAAATAGGTGCTCAAACCGCGAGACGCTCATTTACGGGGAAAGCGACACCAAGCTCAGTAAGCGGATTGATTGTTTTTCCTATGTCCCGTGTTCCTTTGTCAATTCAACCTTAGAACAGGCTCATTCCTCGCAAAACATTTTTTTGTTGTTGTTGCTGCTGTTGACCATGACAATGACGACTATGATGAAAAGGACAATTAAGTTGTAAATGTTTCTGCAGCAATGCGAACAATCCAGCACTTGTAAAACCAAGGACGACAAGTGGCGAGAAACTCCCTACGGAGCGAGGCAATGGACGATTATCAGAGGAAGAGCCCCCGTCAAAAAATGTTTCAGCCCTTTACACTTCCTGACACTCGGGTGGGGGTGGGGGTGGGGGTGGGGGGAAGGAGGGCCACACCTGGCTATAGATCCAGTGCCCAGTACTGTACGATTTAACCTTTTGTCCCCTAAGCGTGGTCGAATTCATTATCCATAGTCTCATCTATCTTTGCCCAAAATGTAATCCCCTAAAAAAAATTCCCAGCCTTCCTCACGAAACAAATTTCATAATGGAGGGAAACGCGACGCTGTGGCAAGGAAATTGGACTTTTGTTAAACGACATACGAGAGTGCCTCGGGAAATGGCGCTAAAACAAGTATTTTTGTTCCCCCCCCCCCCCCCCCCCCCCCCCCCCCAAATGATTCGATATCGTTTTCCTGTTTGGCAGGTTTCCACATTTCCACACAATATCATAAGGCACAGATTTGTTCCCTTTTCCCTCCCAAAGACCTTGACAATTTTGCCTGAGTTGTGTGGCGTCGGCCATGCGAGAAGTACTGCAGCTCAAGTTTGTAGAGGTGGGCGCTTTGCTTGATCTAATGCACCTTACATTCTGTTGGAGTCACGCATTCAAAAAGTTAGTCTCTGTTGTTGCAGCTGAAACCAGCAGAAGATCTGCATGAAGGATTTTGGCAGAAATCGGTTGACAATTCTAAAGTTGGGTTTATTTTGTGCTCTGATAACACTTGAACAAAATCTAGACCTGAACTAGGGAAGCAGAAGGCAGGGGAACTATGTAGCTTTTTTATCGTGCACCAGACAAATTAAAATGCGCGTGGAGAAGACTTTCAAAAGCATTGCAAAAACGATAAGTGGGAACAAGGTGCGGTAAATACGAAGTAAGAGTGAGTAGGGCGAGAGAAACAAATTTAGATCAAGATTTACATTTGAATATGGAAGAGATACAAACTTGTCAGAGTACAAAAAAGGCTATATGAAAAGATTAAGAAACAATCTGATTTAAAAAGTACACGTGTCATGGGTGTCAAAATCCAAAGTCATGATCAGGAATGCACTGTCTTTTTGCAATTACACGCTACAAACAGTAAACCAACTAATATTAGCCAGGCATCATTCCATTTCTCTTACAGAGGCGCTAGCTATGACGACTTTTCCATGTAGTCACTTATTTGCCTGGATTCCCACGTCATCAGGCACCTCTGTTAATCAAGATTCCAGTCCAGTGTCATAACCACCTCTCGCCTGTGATATTTGTCGCTATTTACTCAGTTCTCCTCCCACATTACGTGGCTTTCCACTTATATATTTTTTAATATAGGCATGACAGCAAAACCTACATCCAAAACGGTCATTGAGTCTATTAATGACACGACGGCAATGCAAGACAATCCAATGACATTTCACAGCGACAGTAAAAACTTTTCAACCAAATACATGTAACTCGCTTTCTCTGGCTCTCTCGACAGGAAGTGCCAAGTCCTAACAATAACAGTGTTTCAACTAAACCCATGACGTGCTCGCCCCGATGTCACTCACACGTGCAGCACGAGCGGACGATAGGCGAGCCAGAGTGCAATTTGCAGCACGATTGCCGTTTGTGCTGGCGTGACATTCACAGCCACTACGCCCCTGACTATGAAAATTGAGCTCAGCGCA
>JAWQFJ010025803.1:10000-17500 GCA_034096865.1 Theodoxus fluviatilis | reverse complement strand
AGGCGAATAATTAGGGAAATTGATATGTTTGCTCTTGCTCATCAGAACGATTTTCGTGGTCACTGTCCTTCCACAACATGCAAAGGCTGATAGGCCGTGAAACGTCATTCATCTCGTCTCTGCATCCATCCACGCCAGCTCGAGGGTTTTTTAAATTTTAATTCCAGCCACTTTCCGATTTTCTACAAATATTCTTCGACTGTTCTCTCCATTCGTTCCGAAGCTATTTTCCTCTACGTACACTGTCCCATGGATCCCTTCTTCATCCCGTCCCGCACTGTTCAACAATCGTTTCGTCCTTCAATTTCTTCCCATTCATCACTAACTCAGCAATATCTACATTCCAGCCTTGCCCGGACACACTTTCTTTTCATCTCTCTTTTACTCGAGTGCTCGTCCCACCTACATCCAAACCCCTCCCCCCATCCCACCCCTCATCCCCTCCCAATATCCCCCCTTTGCTCTAAGGATCCCCTTTCTTTCCTTTTCTTATTCCCACTGCTTTGTCCCACCCCTCTATTTCATTCCCGTCCCTACCCCTATCTTTATCCTCACCCCTATTCTCGGGCATGAGAAAGTGAGGCATTTAGAGGTGCACGTCTGAGAATGCATCAGCAAGTATGCGCAAGAGTGTAGGAAGGCGGAAAATAGAAAAGAGGGGGGGGGGGGGGGGGGGGGGGGGGGGGGAGGGGGGGGGGAGGGGGGGGGGGGGGGAGAGAGACAGAGGTGAAGGGGGAAGGGATGAGGCGTGTGCTATTCACCGCCACTGTAGCACGTAATGTGCAGGCATGTGCACCCTCCAGGCAGACCCACCCACCACCCTACTCCCCCACCCTTCGGCTGTGTAGCCGGGGAGATGGATCTACCGAATTCATGCCGACTCAGGGTATATGTGCTAATGCCCAATCCAGGTGTCCCCTGGGTGCTCCTGTACCGAAACCCGACACTCACAGGCATCGTGCATGGGGTGGAAAATGTACAGGTGTAAAGTGGGAGAGGGTTTTCAGTTTGTGATCTATTTTGGCTTAAGTCCCGGTGGGTAGATCCACTTTGGGGTTGATGTCGAATATTTCAGAAGGAAAAAATTTAAGAGACTGACATCTTACATGGATGACGTAAGATTTCACAGGTGGATATATAGGTTATCTACAGATTTTTCTATGTGTAGGTAGTCATCCAGATGCTGCTTATCGCTTATTTAAGACAGCATTTTGGCAAGAATTTTCCCATAACCGCCACGGAGATCCTTCAAGAACGTCCACAGAGCACCGTCACGAACTCTAGAGACGACTCCCAACTTTTTCACTACACAGTCTTTCAAGATAGCACAGGCGTTTAACTTGCAAACCGCCATTAAACCCCATCCTCGCCACGACATCCTATGCTTGAACAGTAATTTCGGTGGCAAAGAAACACACTGCTTGAAGCTGGGGGCGTACCAAGACGTTACACGTTGCTGTGATCAAAGACTTCGGGCATCTCAAGTCGAGCCCTCCTGCAGTGCGAATAATCACAAAGCAAGCCTGATTCCTTGTTTTTCTTTCTCCCAGCCTGTAACGGAGTACTTGCCGTTTCCTGGCGAGTAAACCCTAGCGGGTGACCACTTTGTAAAGCGAACAGTGGGAGGCGGTGAGGGTGCGGAAAGCTACTCCTCCTTGGAGGGATTGATAAGGGACTTCTTGCCAACACGCCATGTTGTGCCCAAAGAAGCAAAGCACCGCAAGACTTGTTGTTAGTGCGAGTGTGCGCCAGATGTGCATGCACAAAGACGACTGGATTTCCGTCTATGCCATTCCCATTCCGGACAATCAATTCTGACCTTTGTAACAACGTAAGGGTAACCGCGGCACGCCAGGTCTGAAGCAGTTGAATGGCGCTCTCTCTCTCTCTCTCTCTCTCTCTCTCTCTCTCTCTCTCTCTCTCTCTCTCTCTCTCTCTCTCTCTTCCTCTCTCTCTCTCTCTCTCTTCCTCTCTCGATCTCTCTCTCTCTCTCTCTCTTTCTTCCTCTCTCTTCCTCTCTCTCTCTCTCTCTCTCTCTCATCCAGTTTTCAATGGCATATGTGATCTCTTCATGTGTCGGCTCTGTGACTTATGCAACACTTGTTCTCAGGTGCTCAGGCCACTTAAACATTTAAACAATATGTGGCTCTCACTATCAAAACAATGAATCAGAAGAAAAAAACGCGGCAAAGATATATCATAAAATAAGATATTCGGCAGCAAAAAAGGAAAAACAAATGTTTGCACAGAAGAAGGCAGATAGTCTCAAGGAAGAAGAAAAATAGAAGCATTTTAAGGAAGAGGAGAAAGAAGAACTGGAGCAACTGTGAGAGCAATAAGCTCAAACAAGAGGAGCATGAGCAACAGGAGGGTCAGAAAAGTTTACAGCAGCAGGAGAAGACATCTGAGATAGCAGCAAAGGAGCAGAGAGATATAATCCGAGAAGAAGAAGAAGAAGAAGAAGAAGAAGAAGAAGATCTTCTGAACTCCTTTCTCTCTCTCTCCCTCTCTGTTTCTCTCTCTCTCTCTCTCTCTCTCTCTCTCTCTCTCTCTCTCTCTCTCTCTTTCTCCCCCTCCCTCCCTCCCTCCCTCCCTCCCTCTCTCTCTCTCTCTCTCTCTCTCTCTCTCTCTCTCTCTCTCTCTCTCTCTCTCTCTCTCTCTCCCCTCCCTCCCTCCCTCCCTCCCTCTCTCTCTCTCTCTCTCTCTCTCTCTCCTCTCTCTCTCCCTCCCTCTCTCTCTCTCTCTCTCTCTCTCTCTCTCTCTGTCTCTCACACACACACTCACACACACACACACACACACACACACACACACACACACACACACACACACGCACGCACGCACGCATACACACACACATACTGAACTTTCATCCAGCCCTTACCTTGAGTCCAGTTGCTGACGCTGTGGTTGCCCAGGTAACGGTTGATGAGGTACCCGTGCTTGGGCGGGGAGGTCAGGGTGTACAGGAGAGTGTCATCGGGGCTGTCTCGGTCTTCTGTGGCCAGGATGCGATTGCTGAGCCTGAAGCCCAGGCCACCACCCTCGATGGGACTCAGGTAGGATGCGCCCCTGTTGATGGAGATCTGAGGGATGCCATTGTCCACGGGGACGATTTCTATGGGAAGACGCTGGGGCTGCCGCGTGGTGACGGACGTATCGGGGAAGACGTAGAAGTCGGAGTGGGTGCCGTCGGTGACGGTGAAGGAGAAGGAGTCGGCGTGGGTTTCTGTGCCGTCGTGCTGGTAACTGATGAGGTTCTCGTGCAGGTCCTGCATGGAGAAGGACACCACGATCTGCGTGTTGTTGAAGAGCAGATTGCCGTGGAGGGGCACCTGCGTTACCGTGAACACCACCAGGTCGTCTTCAGTGTCTCTGTCCTCGGCCTTCAGCTCGAAGGGCGTGAGAAGCTTGTTATCGCCTTCCTTCAGTCGCAGCGTCTGGAACATGATCACGGGCTTCTTGTTGTCCACGTCGCTCAACGAGATGCGGAAGGTGCGGGCCACGGGGTTGATGCCGTCCGTGACCTCGAACTCAAAGCTGTCCATCTTCATTTCGTCCGCGGCCGTGTGGATATAGCGAATCTTGTTCCCTGCCAGCTCCAGCTGTGAGAAGGTGGTGATGGGGACGCCTGGCATGTCCGTGCTCTCCAAATGACCACGAGACGGCGCCCGCGTGATGATGAACTGCAGGTTCTCGTCAGGGGAGTTGAGGTCCGAGCCGCTGACCAGGTCCGTGGTCAGGGTGACGGCGCCCCCTTCAGGGAGCTCCACGCCCTTGTTGATGACCTGCGGGAAGGTGATGTCCAGACCCTCCACCGTGACGTAAAAATAGCGGTCGATCAGGGGGTTCAGGCCGTCCGTAACGTCGAGTTTAATCAGGTCCCTGCCTCCTTCGTCTCCGACGTGCAGGTACTGAATGCGCCGCGTGTCGATGTCGCGCTGGGTGAAGTTGGAGCCCACAGTCAGGTTGTAGGTGTCACCCACTTCGTCGATCTTCTGCAGGTAGCCAAACTTCGGCTGGCGGCGCACGATGAAGATGAGGTCGGGGTCGTTGGAGTCGAGGTCCTCTGCTTTGAGCATCTCGTTGGTAACTGTCTTCAGCTGTCCCACTCTCTCCAGCTCCAGCCCGTTGTTGATGGTCAGCCTGGGGGTCTCGTCGTCCACAGGGATGACGATGATGGGGACCTTGCGCGTCAGGTTGTGCTTGCCGTCCGTCAGGAAGAAGGTGAACTCGTCTTTGGTGGTCTCGCTGTCGTCGTGCTCGTACTCGATGGTGGACAGCTTGGAGATGTCGTCGTGGGTGAAGGTAGACACGGGGAAGGTGCCCTGGGGCCTCTGCTGCACGATCTGCCCGTGCTTGGGCGGCTCGACGATGTGGAAGGTGAGGACGTCTTCGGGCTGGTCGTTGTCCACGGCGTTGAGGATGGGAACGTCGATCATAAGGTTCATGCCCTCGAGGACCATGAACTCGCGCAAGAACACGTCGGGCTGCTCGTCGTTAGTGGGGAAGATGGCGATCTGAAAGGCGAAGTTTCGGGAGAGGTTGATGCCGTCGGAGCAGTGGAAGGTGAAGACGTCCTCCCTCGGTTCGACTCCCTGGTGCACGCTCTGCACGTAGTTGATGATGCCGAAGCGGACGTCGCCGATGGTGAAGGCAGACACGGGGATGCCAGTGCGCGGTTTCTCAGAGCCGGGGCCGGGGGAAATGTTCTCCACGTAGCCATTGGTGGGCTGAGAGATGATCATGCAGATGATGTCTTCATCGACGGTGTCGGGATCCGTGGCATCCAAGTGCGCAGGCAGGATCGGGGCCTTCTGGCTCTCAGCCACCTGGAAGGGCGTTCCGAGGGTGACGACGGGGGGCTCGCTGTCGACGGGCTGGACCTTCACTAGAATGTCAATCTTGGTGATTCTGTTGCCTCCGACGATGTACGTGTCAGAGAGGTCGGTCAGGATGAGGCTGAAAGAGTCGTTCCTACCCCTCAGGCCCACCTCTCCACCAGTGTGCTGATACTGAATGAGGCCGCTCATGATGTCCTCCTGGGTGAAGCGGTTGGTCTGCTGGCCGCCGCGGAAGATGACGCCCTCTCTGGGAATTTTATCCAGGACGAAGGTCAGCATCATGTCGTCGGTGTCGGGGTCAGAGGCCTTGATGTGGTCAGAGGTGAGGGTAACGGCTGAGTTCTCGGGTACCTCGAGGACGATGGCCAACGTAGTGCCGTCCAGCCCAACCAGCTGAGGTGACTCGTCGTCGACAGAGCGCACGTCGATTCTGAAGGTGATGGGGACGTGGTGGATGCCGTCGGTGACGTCGATCATGAACTCGTCCTTGTCCATCTCGTCGCCGCTGTTGATGTAGCGCACCCTGCCGCGCTGGATGTCGTCGCGGGTGAAAGGGTCGCCCACCTCGAGCTCTTCTTCGCCTATGGTGATTGAACCATGCAGAGGAAGCTCCATCACCATGAATCGGATGTTGGTGTCATCCGTGTCCGGATCCACAGCGTCCAGCATTTGAGGAGTGATGACAGAAAACCCATTCTCCATCACCATCACGCCGCTGTTGGTGATGCGTGGAGGCTGGTTGTCGACGGGTTTGAGTTTGATGATGAACCTCTGGTCAGGCAAGACGTTACCTGAAGTGTCCTCCACGGAGAAGGTAAACTGGATGATACGCGGCATGAGGCCGAGCTCCGCGCTGGGCGGGCTGTAGCACACCTTGAGGTGGTTCACTTGCGCCTGGGTGAAGACGGTCGTTTTGGTCTGAGGCTCCTCGCAGAGGACGATGTCACCAGCGCTAAGAGGCGTGTTGGAATCTGTGTCGAAGGGAGGTCGGATGACGCGGTAGACGAGGTCGCGGTCGTCGGTGTCGTCATCGGTGTAGCGAAGGAAGCGACGGCGGAATTCGGTGATCTGAAACTCGTTCACAGTCATTTCCAGCGGGGTGTTGGGGTAGAGGTAGGGCGGCTGGTCGTCCACGGGGGCGATCTTTACCACAAACTCCTGCACGTCTGACTCGTTTGGAGGCTCGCTGTCATCTAGCAGCTTAAAGCGGATCTTATCCAGGACGAAGTCGGACCGGTGAGTTCCACCGTGCTGGTAGAAGATCTTGCCATCGAGGATGTCCTGCTGCGTGAATTCCTGGACGATTTTCTGGTACACGCCATTGTTGTAGAGCCAGTTCTCTGGGTCCTCGGGTTGCTGGAATTGCCTCTTCAGAATAACTCCCTCTTCAGAGTAGGGGATCTCGAGTACAAACCGTATGGTGGAGTCGTCGCTGTCGATGTCTGTAGCGCTGAGAGTGTACGCAGAGATCTCAGCAACCTCGCCCTTCCTGATCTCCAGGACGGTGTTGACATTCAGGATTGGGGGCTCATCGTCTTCGGGGAAGATGGTGACAGGGAAGAGGAACTCTACCTCATTCTCTCCGTCGGTCATCCTGAAGATGATGTTGTCTGTGATGGAGTCGCTATCGTCGTGCTGATACATGACTGCTCCCTGCTCCAGATCAGTCTGTGTGAAGAACTTTCGTCCGTCCGGGATCTCCAGTCGCCCGTGCCTCAGTCCGTCTAACACAGTGACCTGCACGTCTTTCAAGTTGTTCTCGTCAGACAGCCCGAGGTTCCTCAGGTTCTTCAGAGGGCGGGACTGGCCCTCGAATAGCTGGATGCCGGTGTTCGTGGTCACGACGGGAGCCAAGGTGTTCATGGGCTTGACCACGATCATCACCATGATGGGATCGGACTGGGCACCCTCGTCGTCGATGGCCTCCAGGTTCACCTGGAAGATGCGCTGGATGTTGGAGTCTTCAGGAGGGGGCTTGTAGGCGATCTTCAGGTCCCGGATGTCCTTCTGGTAGAATGACGTGATGGGCATGCTGCGGTCGTCTGTGCTGACGATGTAGCCCTCGCCTGGCTGCATGGGGATGGTCAGGTTGAAGATGATTTCGTCGGCTGGCGTCTCGATGTCCTCGGCGGCGAGGATCTCAGGAGTGATGGCGGTCATGACAAAC
Organism: Theodoxus fluviatilis; assembly: GCA_034096865.1. Classification (NCBI taxonomy): domain Eukaryota; kingdom Metazoa; phylum Mollusca; class Gastropoda; order Cycloneritida; family Neritidae; genus Theodoxus; species Theodoxus fluviatilis. Next base: position 10,489 of record JAWQFJ010025803.1, on the reverse strand, counting down.
TGATCCACCTCCATGACGAGCAAGGCATCGAAGGAGGCCTGGGGGCGCGTGTTGCGAATGCCCTGGGTGATGCGCACCGTCACCTGGAAGTACTCCTGCTTGACCACCTTGCCCGTGGGGTCGAGCAGCTCCACCACCATGGGTATGTAGTCCCTGTTAGGCGAGTTGTTCTCCGCCGTGTGTCGGTAGCGCACGCTCTTGTCCAGGAACACGTCACAGTCCACCATCTGCAGCTGGCTGGCGTCCGTGGTAACCAGGCCGTAGCGAGGAAGCCCGCTGGCCGCAGACAGCACTGTCACCTTGCATTGCTCCGTGGCGCGGTCAAAGGTGAACTCCAGCGTTTCCGCAGAGATGGGCTGGCTGAGCCCCAAGAGTTCGTCCACATTGATGGGCTTGTTGACGGTGACGATCTCCAGCTGCTCGAAGGAGACCTTGACGTGGATGGACAAGGGGATGAGTAGAGTGTCCGTAGGGGAGTCATAGCGCACC
>JAWQFJ010025802.1:12500-25152 GCA_034096865.1 Theodoxus fluviatilis | reverse complement strand
CCAGGTTCATGACTTCTCCAGGGCCACGAACTGGCGGAATTAGCAGAGGAATGGTCCTTATCCCATCGCCGGAAAGACGTAATTGCCTGCATCTATCAGATAGGAACCTTCTGAGTTATCAATGTGGCTATTCGCCCTGACCCATAGCACTGTTTGACAACGATTTTCGATGAGTTCCACAGGTTCGGAGAAAGCTTGGAGCAAGAACATTCACTCTACTCCAGTCCTTACATCGATCTGACGAAGGCTTTCGACACGGTCAACAGAGCGCAACTGTGGAACTATTCCTGGATAAAACTCGGCTGGCCGCTGCTAAGTGTTCCCACCAGCACGCGCGTGCGCGCACATCACAACACACACGACACCACAATCACGCACTACACGAAAGACTGACAACAGATACATCTGACGAGAGGGCACAGACAGCGATACCTGAGCATGATGGCAAGATAACAAAGGAGAATCGGGCAAGGAATATAAGAGAAAGGGACACAATAGACACATCAAACACCTTAGTTTTATGATTATTACAGTACAAATTACTTCAAATACTGCAAATATTTTATTTCTTGAAACAACCCTTGTTCAACCATTATTACAAAATAGCCCTCAAATTTGAGTGACTGTGACAGTGGAAATCACACATATGACATAAATCTCTTCTCAACAGCAGTCACACTTAACACAAAATGTTCTGTTGAAATATAGATTACAGATTCAAGAAACAACCCACCCACCCACCCCCCAAAAAAATCAGTAAAGCTAAATCCATTCATTCTGGGCAATTCTTTTTCAGCTGATAAGATAAATGTCCTTAGAAGAGTGCACAGGATTATACAAATGTCTGATATCAAACAGATTAGAGTGATGAATTCAGCAGAGTGATCACAAACAAATTCACAACACTAATGGCACATACTAGATTTGAACTTCCTAGAAAAATATAATTTTTTTAATGACACACACAAGATTACTCTAGCAATCAAAATAAAACAAATATTGCACTGAATGATATGATACTGGTCTTTGCACTCAAGTCTGAAGAATTTAACACAGTATGGAGTGAGAGCCCTCACGTCAATGCACACACAATGACAAACTACATGTAAACTGTAAAACAAAAGTTGAAGTGAAAATTGTGTTCCTGCAGATGTATACTAAGATGTTAGGAGAGCCAACGCAAATCTAGCTCAAAAAGAAACATGTGCTGGTTTCTCATTGTAAAGCAGTGCTATTTATTAAAATAAATACAAGCTCAATCTAAAAAGTTAGAAGTATAATGATAATTCTCTGTTCCAGCCCCCCCCCCCCCCCCCCCCCCCCCCCAAATGAAACAAACCATTTGGTTTGTCCATCCTGTAATACTTTGTACTTCTTGCTAGAATGTAGCATATATGATAAGCTAAGGGAATGATATATTGCGAAATATGTACATCCAAACAAAAGATACTGTGCTTACCTCTTAAATTTAAACAATATAAGAAAAATTATGGATGTACCAATGTTCATATTTCATGCACTAAACCTAAGGCAAGAGAAATGTATGGAAACACAATCTGTTACAATGTGTTTGAAAATGTATGCTTGCCTAGCCAGTCCTAGAGCTGTAAGGACTGCTTGTATGTATGATCATTCAATGGGCTGTAGGCCTATGAATAAAGAAAGATCAAGTCCAATCTCTCTCTCTCTCTCTCTCTCTCTCTCTCTCTCTCTCTCTCTCTCTCTCTCTCTCGCAAGCCCATATAAAAAAAAACCCAGTATGAGGCATAAACTGCACATCTGTTGCTTTGCATTCTCCTGATTCTGCGTTTATACATGCTGTCATTTGCACACATACATGCAGGGTGAGGAGAATGCAAAACACCAGCTGTTACCATACACAGATGCAAAGGTAGTCAATCAGAAAGTGTGGGCTAACAGTGAACAATGCAGGGTGAGGAGAATGCAAGACACCAGCTGTTACCATACACAGATGCAAAGGTAGTCAATCAGAAAGTGTGGGCTAACAGTGAACAGTCTATGCCTCATGCTGTTGATTTACGAGGTCCAGTTTGCCTTGTTTTGGACAGCACTACCAGATCAAGAGATAAAGAGGAGAGGGTAGTGGGTGGACTAGAGAATTGATGTTTAATTTCTAACTGTGGGGGTTGCAGTTTATATGGTGTATTAATGCCCAGTGCAAGTCAAGCTATTAAGGTGCATTACAGTTTTCAATGTGGCAATCACTAGAAGCCAAATTTGTGTGTGCAAGTGCATGCACACCATGTGTGTGTGTGTGTGTGTGTGTGTAGAGACAGCACAGTGTGTGTGTGTGTGTGTGTGTGTGTGTGTGTGTGTGTGTGTGAGGGAAAGTATGTGTGTGTCATTGTGTGTGTGCACATACATGTGCAAAAGTGCGTAAACAGTACGTTTTCATGAATACATTCAGGAATGTATGTTTGCCAGCATGTGTACAATCAGGTGAAATTCACATCCATTATCCCCTTCTTTCAGGGAAAAAAGGGAAAGGAAAAAAAGAGAGGTATTCCCTTGCAAACAGTCATTAAAAAATCCACATCTCAAAATGAACAGGAACATGAAAACACTCACTAGTGGCTTCCATGTAAACAGTCACGTAACATTTATTTTGCTCTCCAAAAATTTACATCTCACATGAACAGGAGCAGGAAAAACTCCCTCCTGTCTACACATCAGTTCAATACATGGAGCGGCATTGGATCAGCATAAGACTGAAACATGAGATCAACTGAAGGGTCTATACCAAAGCAGGCTGCCACACTGACAGTCTTACCAAAACAATGGTGTGTTCCCACTTTATTACAACAAGAAGGGTCTTTTTCAAGGGTTTCACTGGAATAAATATCACAGTACATTCTACTTCATGAGCGATGAAGTGTAAATACAAAGCACTGAAGAATAAAATGAGAAATCAAGGTCTTCAGCCCAAAGAAGTGGTTTTGGTTTACATTGTGGCAAATAATTTATGGTTAGAATCATGGACTGTATTTGTACATGCTCTAAATTCATAGCAGTCACTGACGTCCGTCAAGTGGCATACTGAATGAGAAGATGTCACAGAGTGATAAGAAATCAGTTGAAATCTTTGCTCCTAAAGGCAAAAAGTAAAGGTATGGGCTTTATATGGCAATTTATCAACCATTTCTGCTCTCAAATTGATTAACACTTTACCTCTGATTATTAGGCCACTTGATCAATCCTATGCTGGCATCTGGAGACAAACCCAGTACTAGAGAGGACACAGTCAGTCAGATACCAGTACTGTCTCAACTCTCTGGGGAGTATTCCAACATGATGCCCCCCTCATGGCCACATTCACGGGTTAATCAAACTACAGAGTGCCATTACAGCTCTCACAGGTACCTGGTTTTGCTCCTGGGAGGGAAGAGGCAATGTGAGTTAAGCATTGTGTCCTAGAATGCTACTGTAGGATCTGCATTATCATGAATGGTGCTGCTGCAGGCCAAAACAGACTCAGAGATATCACCCTAACCACAGGACTACAGACCTGACAAACCTCCTACTGAGCAGTCAAAGTATGTCTTGTGTGCAAACTGAGCTTCAGCCAATCATATGCACTCTGTTCACTGATTTCAGCCATGGCTGTAATATTAACTTTGCTTTCATGTGAGGGATTGAAAAGTATGTCCACTTCACATCAGGGACTGTTTAAATAGCCAGTCTGATATTAAATGTCAGTTACAGGGGAAAATGAGAGAACAGTGTGGAGTTCATAAATTGGAAGGGAGAGAGAGAGAGAGAGAGAGAGAGAGAGAGAGAGAGAGAGAGAGAGAGACAGAGAGAGAGGAGAAAAATGAAAAAAAGCTAGAGAAAAGAAAATTCTGCACTGTTTTCAGAACTGCTGTAAGTGAAGTTCTGGTCAATTCAAATTCTTTATTTAGTGAGATATAAAGACCGCTGGAGCTGAACCTCCAGGTTTTGGCATTAAAAACCCCCCAATACAGCTGCGAGGGCCTTCAGTAAACCTGGAGGGATAAAGACCCTCCAAATGGAAATGGAGGCAGGCTACTGGCAATGTCTACAATTTACATAATACTTGTTCTCTGCTGGTGACTACATTGGTAAAAAATGTTTCACCTCTCATCACACAGATCTGATGCAGTGACTTGACTGAGAATGGTGTGTGATGAATGGTTTTCCTGTCTATAATTGTCATCAAAATACAGCAAGGACATATACATTTTCACACACAACCACTCAAGCATGTGAGCAAGGGAACAGCAGCAAAGGAAGACACATACAACCTTATCTAATAAGGCACCTTGGAAGCAATGGATGTGATGTCTGCACTGGTTGTACCAAATTGTGGCCCTAATCTAGCCCAAGAGGTTTCATGACTTCCATTTTGCAGGAACCACAATCTTGAAGTATTGCTTCACCTCATTTCTGTCCCTTAGGTGAAGACTGAGCAAGTTGAAAACTAAGCATAAGGAAAATTTGAGGCTGGATAAATTAAGCATAGAGACTTTCATCGCAGCATACTCATGCATTCCTGTTGGTGAAACCCCCGTGGGTGAGGAGTAAGAATACACCGAGGGAGTCTCCTACAAGATCTGTACAAGGCCAATAAGTTGCCAAATCAAGACTTGTCTTGCTCTTACTCTACCCTGCTCTGGTGACATTCCTGGTTAATGGCCTTACATAGCCTACAAAGGCTGATAAGCTGCAAAACTCCAGTCATTCATTTATTCTTTCATGCTAGAGACCCCAGTGGGACATGCAGGTCCTGGGTAGATCATCCAATCAAAAACACAACTCACTAAAATTGGAACAGCTACTTCCATGCATGAGAGGTAACATAAAACTTGCTTTAAAACATCCGTACATCCACGCACGATAGCATTCCAGGTGGGTGCACAATTCTGCTCTTGTGAAACCTTCACCACTCAGCTACAACCTTCTTTGAACAGATGTCCTGATGTGTTGAACTTGTGAGGTCACTTCCAGGGCAGACAGGGCACTGCCCACAACAGTGGCTTATACAGTACTCTCAGCACTGTATGAAGGTGATTATGCATGATAGTTCACAAAATAATTCAATGTTCACATGTAATGTAATCTGAGTAATCATTCAAATTTGAATAAACATCACAGTGGCAAATCTACAAGACAGCTAAGCATTTAAAATGGAATGTTAACACAGAGAGAAGAATGTATCTCAAAGTAACAACCTTTGGCAAAGCAATAACGATAAAAACAATGATTTTTTAAAAAGTGTCCTCTAAAGACTACACTTCCTCCTTAGAAAATAAAAAGTTGTCGCACCAACTTCCCTGAAGTTGAATTCCGTACCATTTCCCCTTACTACAAAAGACTGTCTTGACTTTTTCAGGCATTGCAGATAACTGGAGATGCAGGATGTGGAGAGTTTATAACAAGCCACCCAATTAAACACACAACTCACTAAAATTGAAACAGCTACTTCCATGCATGAGAGGTAACATAAAACTTGCTTTAAAACATCCGTGCACCCACGCAAGATGGCATTCCAGGTGGGTGCACAATTCTGCTCTTGTGAAACCTTCACCACTCAGCTACAACCTTTTTTGAACAGATGTCCTGATGTGTTGAACCACTTTGAATGGGTCAGCATTCACATTGGTAGCCTGAAAGGATTTTCACAAGTGAACACAATGATTTCAACATCCTTTCACTAGATCTTGTCATGATTAAAAATTATCAACGTGCATCTGAGTTTTTTCCCATGCATTTTTAGTTTTGAAAATCTGACAGAAATACAGTTTCCTTGAAACCTGAATGTTAGAAACTTGCACTATGTTCAAGACAAAAATTACTGAGACCATGTACACTTTGTAAATATTTTTGGAAAATTCCTTACAAAGATGTCAAAAGAAACATTATACTGTAACTTTCAAATTGCCCAAAGAAAGGCTCACACTATCTGACTTGATGAATCAATTGAGTTATTTTGCTATTCATTTGCTGCAGGCATGATAAAAAGATAATTAGAAAACAAATATTACTCTCAAGGTAGATGCTCAATTCCATGAACTTTTAGAGAACAAGATACATTTCTGAAGAGGTTTTGGATTATCAAACAAATTTATTATATAAAAAGTTCTTAAAAATATCTGAGAAAGTAGTTGAAATACAGTAGCTGCTCAGGCAAGTAAAATGGACAGAAGGAGTTGGGGATACGCAGCTAAAAAGACTGGAAGATGGGGAAACTCGAACAAATGCCTTTCTAGTGCTTCTACTTTCAGGTCATTTCTTAAGTTTCCCAGCATGCCTGACAATACCTGGCCACAGGTTAGTCTTATGGTGAAGGTGAATTCAACAGGCATCCAAGTGAATATATACTCACTCAAAAACAACAAGAAACATTTTTGACTTTCATCGATCTAACTTTGAGACCCAGAAGCACAATCAAGTTAAATGACCAACAAGAAGGGCAAAGCCCATACGACTCACATGCTTGACCTTGAACTGTATATGACCTTGACCTTCAGGTGACCCTCAAGGTCAAGGTCAAACAACTAAACCTACCAATGACATCATACACAAAGAAATGCTTTACACATTTTTCCTACCAAAATACATGTGACCTTGACCCAAGGTCAAGGTCATCCAAGGTCATGCAACAAAAGCTGTTAATTCAAGACATAGGAAGCAAAATGGTGCTTATTGGCACTTTCTACCATGAGGTATAGTCACTTTTAGTGGTTCACTACCCCATTTTGGTCACATTTCATAAGGGTCAAAGTGACCTTGACCTTGATGATATGTGACCAAATGTGTCTCATGATGAAAGTATAACATGTGCCCCACATAATTATTAAGTTTGAAACAGTTATCTTCCATATTTCAGGGTCAAGGTCACTTCAAAATATGTATACAATCCAACTTTGAAGAGCTCCTGTGACCTTGACCTTGAAGCAAGGTCAACCAAACTGGTATCAAAAGATAGGGCTTGCTTTGACCTATATACCACTTGTAGCTAAGGTCGCCATTCTCAATAACGTGGGAGAAAATTGGGAAAATGTGAAAAATGACTGTTTTTGAGACCACATTTATGGCTCCTGTGACCTTGACCTTGAAGCAAGGTCAAGTCACTATGCATGTTTTTTGAGGCCTTGTCATCATACACCATCATGCCACATTTGGTGCTGATAGACTTAATAGTCTCCGAGAAAAATCCAACGTTTAAGTTTTTTTACGCCTGGACGGACGGACGCCCGGACTCAGTACATAGACTCACTTTTGCTTCGCATGTGAGTCAAAAATGGAACTACCAAGTCTATGAGAAGTTTCAGATTACTGGATCAAACAGAAGTTGAGACAAATACTGAGGTTTTAGTTATGACTGTGCAAGCCTTCCAAACATGCCAGCTTAAATATGTTAATTTTAGGAGACTGAAGCTTTACTGAAGTGTCAATGAATTTTTTACTTTTTGTCCATATTATCGCTAGCAGTCCATCTAACACCGATATAAGCACTACCTCACATTCATCTGTCTTGCCAGAGATGGAGCACATTTCTGCAAGTTTTTGAAGCACAAACAACAAAATGAAGTAGTCAAGATGGCAGTACTCACAGCAAACAGTTCCAAAGAACTCATGTCGGTCCTGACATCTGCAACAGCTCCCCTGCTGACCACTCGGACAAAGGCCGGTATCCTTCCCGACGTGTCCTCCTGGGGAATGACAGCAACCATGAGGGGATCAGACACTCACAGAGCAGACTGCTTGCATACTTACAACAGGATCTTCTACACTCACTCCTGTAAGACAGTTCATTTTCATCACAACAGATCTAGTGTCAAGCCTTAGGGAATAAAGATCAAGTGATCTCTTCAAAGGCAAGAAGGTCCAAACTTTATACAAGGATTAGTCCAACAAGAGACTGACAAAAGGCACTTGGTCAGCTTGGGTAAGACTATGCAGGGTAAAGGCGACCTCAAGCCCTGTGAAATTTCCACCAAAGAGCTGGAGTTTCATGCTCAGAACTGTCAGGACGGGTAGGCCCTCAGACAGCAGGCCAGTTCAGCCTTCAAGAGCAGCCAACCAGAATGCATCATGAGGGCCTGAGGATGCAGAAAGGCATCACCATCCACCCCAGAAAGAGCTTCACTCCAGTGCCCACACTGCTCCCGAGTGTGTGCATCCAGGATTGGACTCCTCAGCTGGACTTAACCCCCGACTGAAGACTGCACAACACATGACATCACTGAGGAAATGGTCAACTGATGACGAAGTGCATCTACATGCCTTACTACATTCACAAATTAATTTCAGTACAAACACATTCCTGTGATGATCACCCGACAGTCTCAACATCAACCTTTGCAGTACAAAATTCCACAAATACATGCAAGAGAAAAGGCCTGTTACCCATCATCTTAGTCTTACCAAAGCAGGAATGCCTATTCCCAGGGAGAAAGTCAACTTCTCAAGGTCATCAATGAATGCTGGAAAAAGAAGAAACACACAGCTGAAATAATGATCTGAATGACATCAACAGCAGTAGATATGATGCACAATGCATTATTTCAGTTCCAAAGAGCAAATTTATTTCACAACAAAGATGTAACAAGAAGGGCAAAGCCCATATGACTCACATGCTTGACCTTGACCTTTACTTGATCTTGACCTTCAGGTGACCCTCAAGGTCAAGGTCAAACAACTACACCTAGCAATGACATCATACACTAAGAAATGCTTTACACATTTTTCCTACCAAAATACCTGTGGCCTTGACCCAAGGTCAAGGTCATCCAAGGTCATGCAACACAAAGCTGTTAATTCAAGACATAGGAAGCACAATGGTGCTTATTGGCACTTTCTACCATGAGATATGGTCACTTTTAGTGGTTCACTACCCCATTTTGGTCACATTTCATAAGGGTCAAAGTGACCTTGACCTTGATGATATTTGACCAAATGTATCATGATGAAAGTATAACATGTGCCCCACATAATTATTAAGTTTGAAACAGTTATCTTCCATATTTCAGGGTCAAGGTCACTTCAAAATATGTATACAATCCAACTTTGAAGAGCTCCTGTGACCTTGACCTTGAAGCAAGGTATGCCAAACTAGTATCAAAAGATAGGGCTTACTTTGCCCTATATACCATATATAGGTGAGGTATCCAATCTCAAAATCTTCAGAGAAAATTGAGAAAATGTGAAAAATGGCTGTTTTTTAGACAACATTTATGGCTCCTGCGACCTTGACCTTGAAGCAAGGTTAAGTCACTATGTGTGTTTTTTGAGGTCTTGTCATCATACACCATCATGCCACATTTGGTATTGATAGACTTAATAGTCTCCGAGAAAATTCCAACGTTAAAGTTTTAAACGGACGCCCGGACGGACGAAACGGGTGAGTACATAGACTCACTTTTGCTTCGCATGTGAGTCAAAAACCAGACAAAAATATGATAACTTTTTTAAAACTTGCAAATAATACACTTAACTCAGAATTCCATATTGACAAACACCTCTTTTGGCAGAAAAGTTTATAAGTTCCATCTGTTGTTTCTTCTTTTATATACCATCTGCCCATACAATGAAATCCCCCTTCCCACCAAATACCTGTATATACCATACACAATGCAAAGTATGAAATGAGACGAGAGTGGTTCACATTCTGTGAACAAAGACAGATACAGCAAAATGATACCTCTCAGTGTGAAGTACAAAGACAGATACAGCAAAATGATACCTCTCAGTGTGAAGTACAAAGACAGATACAGCAAAATTATACCTCTCAGTGTGAAGTACTGACAAAGACAGATACAGCAAAATGATACCTCTCAGTGTGAAGTACAAAGACAGATACAGCAAAATGATACCTCTCAGTGTGAAGTACTGACAAAGACAGATACAGCAAAATGATACCTCTCAGTGTGAAGTACAGACAAAGACAGATACAGCAAAATGATACCTCTCAGTGTGAAGTACTGACAAAGACAGATACAGCAAAATGATACCTCTCAGTGTGAAGTACAAAGACAGATACAGCAAAATGATACCTCTCAGTGTGAAGTACAAAGACAGATACAGCAAAATTATACCTCTCAGTGTGAAGTACTGACAAAGACAGATACAGCAAAATGATACCTCTCAGTGTGAAGTACAGACAAAGACAGATACAGCAAAATGATACCTCTCAGTGTGAAGTACAAAGACAGATACAGCAAAATTATACCTCTCAGTGTGAAGTACAGACAAAGAGAGATACAGCAAAATGATACCTCTCAGTGTGAAGTACAAAGACAGATGCAGCAAAATGATACCTCTCCGTGTGAAGTACAAGACGGATACAGCAAAATGACACCTCTCAGTGTGAAGTACAAAGACAGATACAGCAAAATTATACCTCTCAGTGTGAAGTTCAAAGACAGATACAGCAAAATGACACCTCTCAGTGTGAAGTACAAAGACAGATACAGCAAAATTATACCTCTCAGTGTGAAGTACAGACAAAGACGGATACAGCAAAATGATACCTCTCAGTGTGAAGTACAGACAAAGACAGATACAGCAAAATGATACCTCTCAGTGTGAAGTACAGACGGATACAGCAAAATGATACCTCTCAGTGTGAAGTACAGCAGCTCCAGAAAATCTGCGCCTGCAGTTTCACTCATGATGACAACTTCAAAGTCCTTTTTGGGAACCTTGGAATAAAATTAGACAAAATAACTGGATTACTAAAACTCAACCTCGGTGGGTGGGTGGGTTGGATGGTCTGTTGTTTGGTTGGTCCGTCATTTGGTTGGTTGGTCGGTCAGTCAGTTAGTTTACATGTCTGTCTGTCCATCTTTGTCAATAGCTGTTTGCCTGCCTGCCTGCTTATCTGTCTGTCTGTCTGTCTATCCATCTTTGTCAATATGTTTGCCTGCCTGCCTGCCTGCTTATCTGTCTGTCTGTCTGTCTGCTGTCCATCTTTGTCAATATGTTTGCCTGCCTGCCTGCCTGCCTGCTTATCTGTCTGTCTGTCTGTCTGTCCATCTTTGTCAATATGTTTGTCTGCCTGCCTGCCTGCTTATCTGTCTGTCTGTCTGTCTGCTGTCCATCTTTGTCAATATGTTTGCCTGCCTGCCTGCCTGCTTATCTGTCTGTCTGTCCATCTTTGTCAATATGTTTGCCTGCCTGCCTGCCTGCTTATCTGTCTGTCTGTCTGTCTGTCCATCTTTGTCAATATGTTTGCCTGCCTGCCTGCCTGCTTATCTGTCTGTCTGTCTGTCTGCTGTCCATCTTTGTCAATATCTGTTTGCCTGCCTGCCTGCCTGCCTGCCTGCCTGTCCATCTTTGTCAATATCTGTTTGCCTGCATGCCTGTTTATCTTCGTCAATATCTGTTTGCCTGCCTGCCTGCTTATCTGTCTGTCTGTCCATCTTCGTCAATATCTGTTTGCCTGCCTGCCTGCCTGCCTGCCTACCTGCCTGCTTATCTGTCTGTCTGTCCATCTTTGTCAATATCTGTTTGCCTGCCTGCCTGTTTATCTTCGTCAATATCTGTTTGCCTGCCTGCCTGCTTATCTGTCTGTCCAACTTTGTCAATATCTGTTTGCCTGCCTGCCTGCCAGCCTGTCTGTCCATCTTTGTCAATATCTGTTTGCCTGCCTGCCTGCCTGTCCATCTTTGTCAATATCTGTTTGCCTGCCTACCTGCCTGCCTGTCCATCTTTGTCAATATCTGTTTGCCTGCCTGCCTGCCTGCTTGCTTATCTGTCTGTCCAACTTTGTCAATATCTGTTTGCCTGCCTGCCTGCCTGCCTGCCTGCCAGCCTGTCTGTCCATCTTTGTCAATATCTGTTTGCCTGCCTGCCTGCCTGCCTGCCTGTCCATCTTTGTCAATATCTGTTTGCCTGCCTGCCTGCCAGCCTGTCTGTCCATCTTTGTCAATATCTGTTTGCCTGCCTGCCTACCTGCCTGTCCATCTTTGTTAATATCTGTTTGCCTGCCTGCCTGCCTGTCCATCTTTGTCAATACCTGTTTGCCTGCCTGCCTGTCTGTCCATCTTTGTCAATATCTGTTTGCCTGCCTGCCTGCCTGTCCATCTTTGTCAATATCTGTTTGCCTGCCTACCTGCCTGCCTGTCTCTCTGTCCATCTTTGTCAATATCTGTTTGCCTGCCTGCCTGTCTGCCTGTCTGTCCATCTTTGTCAATATCTGTTTGCCTGCCTGCCTGTCTGTCCATCTTTGTCAATATCTGTTTGCCTGCCTGCCTGTCTGCCTGTCTGTCCATCTTTGTAAATATCTGCCTGCCTGCCTGTCTGCCTGTCTGTCCATCTTTGTCAATATCTGTTTGCCTGCCTGCCTGTCTGTCCATCTTTGTCAATATATGTTTGCCTGCCTGCCTGTCTGCCTGTCTGTCCATCTTTGTCAATATCTATTTGCCTGCCTGCCTGTCCATCTTTGTAAATGTCTGTCTGTCCATCTTTGTAAATGTCTGTCTGTCCATCTTTGTCAATGTCTGTCTGTCCATCTTTGTCAATATCTGTCTGTCCATCTTTGTCAATGTCTGTCTGTCCATCTTTGTCAATATCTGTTTGCCTGCCTGCCTGTCTGTCCATCTTTGTCAATATCTATTTGCCTGCCTGCCTGTCCATCTTTGTAAATGTCTGTCTGTCCATCTTTGTA
>JAWQFJ010025802.1:0-2500 GCA_034096865.1 Theodoxus fluviatilis | reverse complement strand
ACCTCTACAGTAGTGAAATGTGTCTGATTTAGTCAAATATGCATCAGTGACAACCTCCCTGAGATAGCATGCCTGGGTCCTTCTCCTTGCCTGAAACCTTTTTCTGATAGTTCCGAGATTCGATGGTGGCCAAGGTGATGTTGTGTCCAATGGGTTAACATGATGCATAGGATACCATTTTTTTTTCAATTTTACTGAATGGTTAGTGATGTTTACATTCAATCTCATGCACTTTCTGACACATGTTCACTTGATGCTATTTATCCTTCTGCTCCAAAATGATTTCACAACATAATTAAGGGGGAAATAGAACAGAAGAAACCCAAAACAAAACAAAAAAATCAATCAAAAAAGAAGTTTTAATGAGGTACTGTTATCTAAACCCTTTAATCCCTTCAGTGCCAATTGCTGCCCGACATACCTGCCTTGATATTTCTTTGGTGTCTGCTTAAAGTTCTTTGAAATTTGGAAGAATTAACTCCCCCATGTCATGGCGATTAAGAGTTATGAATGTTTCCAGCTATGGAAGGAGCACTGAGCCCTTTCAGCCGACTCCTTCCTGGTACCCACCACAAGAGGGAGATGGCCATGAGGTCCAGGAACTGGGTCTTGCTCCAGTTGAGAGGGTGGTGGGACTTGGGCATGAAAAGGCCATGCCAGGTCCCCAGCTTGAAGGCGTTGGAGGCGGTGTAGGACAGCCTAGTCTCCAGTCGACCAAACACGTCCTCTGCTGTGTTCCTGCCATGGGCCATGAGCAGCTGTGACTAGGGGTGATTATTCAGCCTTTTGTAAAGGGTAGTAAGACTATTCTATGTATTTTCGTTACAACTGCAATTTTACATGGTAAGCTTGCATTTTATTATTATGCATGAGAAGACGTTAACTGTAAAAAATTGCAAATCAGGTTTTTCAACCACAAAATTACTCAGCCTTCCATAAAAATTCCTGATAAAACTATATGTTTATAGCATTTAAAATCAACTTTTCAAGTATGTGTAAAGCTACTGAAAAAATTGTTCCTGAGACTCCTGTCTCGTTTGTCATGCACAGTGACATGTAATGAAATAAGCAGAGACAAGTGTGTAGTGTATGTGTGTGTGTGTGCGTGCATGTGTGTGTGCATGCATGCATGTGCATGTGTGTGTGCATATGTGTGTGAGTGTGCGTGTGCATGTGTGTGTGCATGTGTGTGTGCATATGTGTGTGTGTGTGCATGTGTGTGTGCATGTGTGTGTGCATATGTGTGTGTGTGTGTGTGCATGTGTGTGTGTGCATTTGTGTGTGTGTGTCTGGGTTTATACATGTGTGTGTGCATGCATGTGCATATGTACGTGAGCATGCATAAACAAGGAACAGAGGACAGATGGATGTAGATGGTAAAAAGTTTCACACTCCGTTACTTCGGTAAATTCTGGAATAGAAAGATGTTGTAGCTTAGGAATGTATGAGAATGAGAGAGGAAGGTTTACAATTGTTCCGTACTGCCTTGCTCTTGCCTGAGCTGAGTATGTGTTTGACATGACAATCACATCTCTCTTTCACATGCCAGTTGAAGACCAAATCCAATGGTTTGAGACAGGCAAGAATGCAAACTAGAGCACAAGTATCTGTGGGATACTCACTGCTTATAGTCACAAAAGTCACAGGATTTTTCAGATTCCTCAGTAAGTCTCTCAACACTGAAAACAGATGACAGACATATAGAATATCACATAAGTCGCAACCTTTTCCAGATTCCTTATTCAGCCTCTTCACACTTGCAAAGAAAACACAGAGCCAAAGAATATCACAACTGAATACCAAATGGCTTACAGGAGGTGAGCAGTCGGCTATGTTTCAGTATCAGAGAGGGGGTCATTCAACGTGGCTTTTTTTCTTCTTTTTTGTTGCACATCCTCATCCTGTTAAAAAGAAGGTATTCTACAATTATTTCAAAATTTTAACCCCCCAACAAGGAGTACTCTATCATAGGAGATGCACCACAGATTTCCAGCCTCTGCTAGTGCTAGCAAAGGCCAGTCTTATCACTGGTACTACTTGTCTCGCGGACGACTGGCCTGCGGATGAATCTTGCTTTGTTGAAATCAGTATTTTCGATATTGATATGAAGTTTAAAGACCATTAAAACATGATTTTGAAACACGTTTTATTATAATTTGTCACCTGTTTTGTTGATTTGATGATTTTGTTCGTTTAAAACGCGCAATCTGTTATGTAGCGCATATATCAGGAACCGGAAGTAAGCATTATTGTTGATGGCTGCAGTTTGAATTGAATTGTTTAGATATTGCTTTCTGTGGATTTATGGATACTTAAACAGTGTTTTTTTGATGTTTTGATTCTGGGATATTTGCTACAGATCTTATGTATGTTGCATGGATAGAAAATGGTGAATAAGTAGGGTGTAACGGGAACTACAACAACAACAAGTGCCGTGATGCCGCCGAGAGACAGACTTGGATTAATGTACTGCCTCCACGTAAATATTTTGTGTGTGTGT
>JAWQFJ010025801.1:10000-11085 GCA_034096865.1 Theodoxus fluviatilis | reverse complement strand
GTCGACTTTGGCTATTGTAAAAGTTGCCTGTAGTGTTCGAAAGCGAAAGAGAGAGAGAGAGAGAGAGAGAGAGAGAGAGAGAGAATTGATCACATACACTTACACACGCATTCACGGACACAACGACACACAGACACACACACAAACACACACGAGCACACACGCACACACAAACACACACACACACACACACACACATTCACAAGCATACACACACACACATACATACACACAAACACGCACGCGTAAACACACACACACACACACACACACACACACCTATACACACACACGCATAAACACAAACACGCACAAACACAAACACACGCACACACATTCACACACATATACACAAATACACACACACACAAACACGCACGCGTACACACACACACGCGCGCGCGCGCGCGCACAAACATACACACACGCACAAACACAAACACAGACAAGCACACACACACACACACACACATACACACACACAGAAGGAAAGGCAAAGTGTTTGGAGGTATTATGGGTGGAGTGGAGAAGGACGCGGGCTTGTCAACTCTTCGTCGGATTTCAACTGCTTTTTGATTACAGAGAATTTGAAAGGGCGCTTTGACATCTCTTCCGAGCATGCGGCAGATCTCGACACCCAACACCATCCATGCGTTTGAAAGACTCCCGTCATGCAACTGTTTGCCACGGCCGTGGTCAATGCAGCACGTTTCTCAACCCTGTGTCCACACTCGTCAATGCTGCATGACTCACTGCGGCACAGTTGGAAGGAGACTCTATGGCGCCCTGTCGCATTCCCGCCGGACAAAAACAGAAATCGGGCAGGGAGTTTCGCCAGCAAACGCGAGTGTTGAAGTTTGGTAAATAGCTTTTGGCCAAAAAAAAATTAAGTTGGCACACCCAGGATTTTGATACTTTTTTCCACGGTGGCTTCTCTTTTGACTAAATAGAAGGATTTTCTGTTGTCAAAGGTGACATAGAATTTCCCCCGGACCCCGCCCTACTCCAATTCAAGGTTTGGTAAATAAGGGATTAAAAAGCGGTGGATGGTCGAGTGTTGGGCTCGAAATCCGGTCTGATCCCCG
>JAWQFJ010025800.1:17500-33453 GCA_034096865.1 Theodoxus fluviatilis | reverse complement strand
TCTGATTTTTTTCCCTCCATGTTTTACTTAAAGTGGGCTCGCTTCTGCAGTATGTATTTTTCGGGGCGGTTTTTTATGTCATAAAATACCTTGTGATTGTTCAGCTGCCTATCTGGTTTTTATCGCATTGTGTTTTTTGTGTTTTGGTGTCGTTAGTGTCCCGTGTCTCTATTACACGCGTCTTATACTCTATAATATAACTTTACTGGACGGATTTGCCTTTTGAGATTTTGCACACTAACATATGGTATAGTTAGGTTCCTCCCGTCTCTCCGCACGATCTTTGCGTGAGTTTCGAAATCTTACTTCTCTCAGTAACATTCTGTCCTACTCTTTCTTTTTTATTTTCTGCTCTGTTGCTTGATACGAAAATAAGTCGGTTTTCCTCAAGCGGCGTTGCTTTCTCGAATATGAATCCTGGATGCTTCGAAATAATAGATTTTGGACCATGACAATATTCCCGACACTGGTATTCTGGCCCTCACCATTTACGTCAATTTTGACCCCTCGTCCATAATTCGAAACGTTTGTGAACTTACGTGCATTTGCTTTCCTTCTTATTATGTTACTATATTTTTCTTTCAGATCTTCTTCTATTCGCCTAATGGCGCCATAGTACTCATTTCTTCTTTTTCCGCAAAATCATTCTCCTTGTGGGGTAGTTATGCGGCATTCATTTTTGACTAGTCTCACTTGATGGCGAATTCACTCGAGATATAATCTTCCTAACATGTACCGACCGTTAAACTCCCTCCATAAATCTTCGTGACGCCACATTGCGTCTTTCTTCTCTCACCTTTTCCCCTTTTCTGATCTCCTCTGGACATGCATTTATCAGCTGATGAACTTAATTCTACTAGACCTATGATGTGTCCCTTACCACGATTTGTCTCTTAGGCCGCTTGTAGTTGGCTTCTTTTTGTAAAATATTATGATTCTGGTGACGCTAGCTATCTTAGGCTCTAACACTCTCACTTGCTATCCTCGCCCTGCACTCTCTTCTCTGTGGTCTCATCTCTCTTGTCTCTCTCTCTCTTGTACTCTCTTCTTCTGTCTAGACTTCTTCTCTCTCTTTCTCTACTCTTCTACACTCTGGGTATCGTCTCTCACTCTTCTACTTACTTCTTCTCTCTACCCACAGTATATATGTAGTCTCTTGAACCATTTTCGTTTGGCCACGATTTCTTGAAGGCTGTTTAAGGATCGATACTACATGTGAATTTGATCGAACTACTTTGGTTAAAGGAGAGTTTAAAGAAATTATATTTTGCTTGTGTACCGACTCTTCTGTCTCTTACATGTGACAATTGCCGTAAACAGCAGTTAACAAATTATGGGTGTAACCTTTTCATTATCCACAGTATCTTTAGTAGAATTCGAGCCTTCGTCTTATGTTGAACGTCTATGTTCGTGAACTAAATATCTGTGGTATCATGCATGTTTTCTCGCTACTTGGCACACAACTCTTGACTTTGACTTAAGAAAGTCCGCGTCCCACCTTTCCACCGTCTATCATGAGATAATTGTTTACAGTTGTAAATATGTAAAGCTATTATTAGGTCCAATCCACGAATTTTCTTTTTCTTCTCATTTCACATCCAATAGTTTACTGACTACCTAACGTCTTAAGTTCTTGCTTCTCGTTTTCTTTTTTGGTCAGAATGTGTGTGCAGTGCAATTCTCGATATTTTACAACTTACCGATAATTTAGACCCTTCTGAGTATTCCATTAAATTCTACCAACATGTCTACTAATGACCACTCAAATCTTTCATGATTCTCATCTATCATTCCATTTTCACTTTACAATTGTGTTTTCGTTAACAACGTTTTTTTAGGCTCGTTTTGTATATTCTGACCACATTGTATAAGGATTTCTCCTTTTCATCGCGACTTTTGTTCTCTTCTCTGACCTTTTGACATATCCATGGTCTCGTAATACCTTTTCGCTGCGCCTTCTTCGCGGATCGCTTTCGCCTTCAACCAGACAGCCTTAGTTATCACTAAAAATCACACTAACTGACGATTCTCTTTTTCTCTAGGTTTACACTCGCCGCGCATAATTTTAACGACAGTCGACAAAAAAATCGCCATTTCATCACAAATTAATGATACCAAATCTTGAGTTTCTCATTTCTCAAATTATTCAACTTGTCCCTGACTTTATTTTTTACCTACATCGGTTCTAAGATCGTTTTTTTAAAATAGCACAGCAAATTTATCAATCCGGCCTCCCACACTCCGAGCTTCCTGACTTGTTTTCCGCTTTTCTTTTGTCGTCACCCTTTAACACTACTTCTTTTGTGACCTGTGTACTTGCTTTCCTTGCCCTCCTTGCTACTGCGTCTTCTGACATCTTTCCATCGGTCCACCCTTAGTACCACTTTTGACTGTTTCATTCTATCGCTTCTACCCTCTCTCTCCTCTCTTCTCTCTCGTCTTCTCTCTCTGTCCTGTCCTTCTTTCCCTTTCTCTCTCTCTCTCTCTCTCTCTTCTCTTCTCTCCCATCTCTCTCTCCTCTCTCCCCTTTCTCTCTCCCCCCCCCCCCTCCTCTCTCTCTCTCTCTCTCTCCGTTCCTCCTCCCCCCCCTCTCTCTCTCTCTCTCTCTCTTTTTTCTCTCTCTCTCTCTTTCCCTCTCCGTCCCTCCCTCTCCCTCTCTCTCTCTTCTCTCTCTCTCTTCTCTCTCTCTCTTCTCCCTCTCTCTCCTCGCCCTCCCTCTCTACCCCCTACCCTCCCCCCTCTCTCTCTCTCTCTCTCTCTCTCTCTCTCTCTCTCTCTCTCTCTCTCTCTTGCTATCTTTTGTTTTTTCTTCGTGTCTCATGGATTTTCTGACTTATTAGTCCTGGGTGTGAGTGGAGCAACGTACTCGTGTTGCTGAATCCAGTGCAAACATAATCTAAGACTCAAGATGATGGACACATGCTGGCTCTCACACCATCGATCCTTTACAGACTCAATCAGGGCACAGGGAAAATGGCACCTGACAGATAACTTTGTTTTTATTGGCATTGATGCATGGCGACTCTGACCTTCCAATCTTCCCAATGATGAATGTTTTATTTGTATGGCGATGGCATCTCATTCACAGCATGACTTTCACTGAATCAGTGAATTGAATTGGCATATAGCGATCAGAATGTATCCCTCTGTAAGGTATTGTAAATGCACATATATGATGTGTATTTCAGACTTGTTTTATTCAATTGTTGTTTGTTTGTTTATTTGTTTTCCTTTTGCTTAGTTACTGAGAATGTATAATATTTCCCTAATGTTGTTTTATATAATGGCGTCTCTCTTTCCAAAGATCAGTGTTTCATTTTTGTGACGTTGGCATCTCATTCGTAATTTTTATCGACTCAGTGAAATGATTTTTTTAAAGTTTTCATGTTGCAAGCTCTGTAAACTTGTCATATGTTATTAATGCCACGCTTGAAACGTGTGGTCTTTTCTTAGCTTTTGATTCGCTATCAACCATATTGGACGTTTTCTCCTAAAAGTTGCATTTCTACGAAGTTGCCTCTGTAGACTTTTAGTGCTGGTCGTAATGAGGTCGAACTTCCTAGTAAATCTATGTAGGTCTTTAGAGAGAAAGCTGAGCAAAATGAGTGTTAATGTTAACGTTCACGACAGAGTTTATGTGAAGACTGCTTGTTCTCTGAGAAAAGGCAGTTTCTTTGTTTTTCTGCTTGCTTGTTTTCATTTGTCCTGGTATCATGCTTATACAATGAAATCATATCGATCAGGAATGAGAAACTAATTACAGGAAGTGTTTTCCCCCTTCATAGCCGCTGCTCGTTAGGGGTGAGAACACACCCACTGCGTCTCCCTGCACGATTACAAAGTAGGCATGAACTAGGGAAACCGAGACCACTTGCTCATACTAAATCAGCTTTAGGAGTTTTGTTTTCAATGGCCTAACAAACCCTACAAAGGCGGAAAGGCCATAAAACTCCATTCATTTATTCATTCGTTCATTCATTCATTATTCATTCATTCATTCATTCATTCATTCATTCATTCATTCATTCATTCATTCATTCATTCATTCATTCATTCATTCATTCATTCATTCATTCATTCATTCATTCATTCATTCATTCATTCATTCATTCATTCATTTATTCATTCATTCATTCATTCATTCATCCATCCAGCCATTCATTCATTCATTCATCCATCCAACCATCCATCCATTCATTCATTCATTCATTCATTCATCCTTCATTCACGGCTGCCTAGATTTATCCCACGTCCTGCATCAAGCAGGTCTTTAGCAATATATTTTTTCTTACTAGATGGAAATCAACCCAAAGCTGTTGGTGGCCGAGCTGAACTTCGACAACAACATCGCCGTGTGCGACCTTCAGTACACTGGCTATGCTGCCCACTTCTCCAACTGCCACTACGAGAGTCTTCTGTGATCTCGCATCCCCTGGGGCCACCATGGAACTGCTTCCGGTTCCGTGAGCGACATGTGCGATCAGAGTTGTCTCTCGTGGAATGACACAAGGACAGTGCAGTAGAGCGTAGCGGTTGATGTGATATCTCAAACAATCGCTGGTTCGATGTTTTTCTCTACTGAGAAGCATGCCGTCTACATCTTGACAACGTTGCATAATGCCAGCCTAGTCAAGCGAGAGAGTGTGTTTTCTTATCTGTTGTTCCCCCCAACTTCCGTTGCTGCCATTCAGTCGTTGAGCCTTATGAAATACCATCTTTTGTTATGGTAACTTTTATACAGCGGTATTTTAGACTAGAGATAACAAGTTTGCTAGTTACTGAGAGCAATGAATGGTGTGGATGTTTATGTGCGATAATATAATGTACATACCCCTGGCAACCATATTATTAGCTGGGTTTTGTAATTGGTGTGAACAATATTCTTGGTGTTTTTGTTTACAGATGCAATGTTTTGAATGAAACATTGCAATGTATTCAGCATTTGACAACATTGTGCTTGTCTTTCTTAAAAGAACACCAACAAAATTAATCAGTTACAAACAATGTACGAACAACCCGGTCATTCACATTAGCAACCGAGAGCTTTAGTCATTGATATGTCGCTGCTTTGTTGTAAAGGAATTGAAAGTTATCTGCATGAATTTGTCGATATTTAGGAGCTATATACCATACAGCTTTACTTCACCAGCATGGAGCATGCCAACGCAATGTACAGTGTTAGTTGTATCGCCGTAGTACGTCCATTTCCCAGTTGTTTTCATAATGTACATGGTGCATAATTGACTCCGATTCCCCCGAAAACATGACAACGTTCTCTGTAGTATCTTATGACATAATCATTTTTGTGATGAGTAGATGTAGATATGATTAAGAGCATGTTCTGTTTGATAGATATACTGTATGTGAAGCCACTTTCTTGCTTTCATGTGTGAGTCTCCTGCATCCACTGAATTTGACACGTCTTATTTATTCAATTTGGAATAAAACTTTTCCAAAATGTTATTCTTGTTTGCTCGTGAATTTTGTATGAGTACAATGTCCGACTAAGCACAGAAGGAGAATGAAGTTGTCTTACATGAGCTCAGGAGAAATTGGTGTTAATACAACAGAGAACCTCCCTTTGTTGTTGTAGTCATCGTGGATGTCATCATTATTATCGTCAACACATTCGTGACATTGTCGTCTTGGCATTGCTGACATAATCGTCACTGTCGTTGTTATTATTATCGTCACCGTCGTTTTCACAATCAGCGTCCTCTCATCGTTATCAGCAGCAGCCATAAATGCAGTACTTCATCGTCATAATGGAGTATTATTATTTTAGTTGTCATCGATACCATTTCCATATATGATAATACAGCTCTCGACTTTGACGTGCTCGTTAGCGTTATCATCAAAGCATCAGAAGAAAATGGTGGGAGTAGTGAATATTAGCTGCATCAACATCAGTGGCGGTAGTAACAGTGCCTCGCAAACATCGCCCTAATAACGGAACTGATTGTAATTACCTTCAGGGTCACAGTCCACTATAATCGTATTGGATTGTTTTCTCGATCAGCGCGTTATCAGAGCTGCTGTTCCTACATCAGAAATAAGCCGGTAAATTATTGGATATCAGCAGCAGCAGCAGCAGCAGCAGCAGCAGCAGCTTTAGCCGTGAGTGTCGATGATGCATTTCTGTTCAAACCTAGCATGTACACACACACACACACAGACAGACAGACACACACACACACACACACACACACACACACACACACACACACACACACACACACACACATGGACGCGACCTCTCACGCTTGTACAGAGTCGACCAAATACACATGCATAAATGCACGCATGCACTCACACATACAGGTGCGTACTGACACATTCATGTAATCGCGTACGCGCACACTCGTGAAACGCGCACACTCAAAAATAAGTGTAATACATCCCATGCATATCCTACGGAAGCGTGCTCGTGCACGTGTGCAGAAAGACACTTACTTGCACGCACACACACACACACACACTCACACACACACGCACTAACACACACACACACACACACACACACACACACACACACACACACGCTAGCATGTACACAGGCACGTTACACATACACTTACGCATGCAAATTCGCGCGCGCACTCACATAAATACACGCATGCTCGCATTTACACTCGCAGGAGTGCACACAATTTTTTCCCGCGGATACAAACACAAACATACACGTAAACACACACCCCGTTTTGGTGCCCTTTCAGTCGACTTGTAGAAAATTGTTCAATATAAACAAAGGATGAAACTCCAGATAGTGAGTATCAATCGTGGAAGGAATGTTGCTTATAACTCCAGTATTGCAATACTATATCGCAGTCTTCCATATACCTTTTAAAATGGGGCTGTTACAACGACAAGACAAATCAGATTTTCCCGCTCCATTTCCACTCAAAATAAACTAATCTTCACATGTATTAGGGAACCTGTTGTATTCCTGATCAGTCTTCAAAAGTTATCATGAATTCAGATATTCTATATTCAGAAAATGTATGCCCAAAATACCAATGGCAGTCAGCCACTGAAAGTTACCTCATCCGGTAATTTTCACCAAAGATCCTATGTTTTCACTTCGTGTTCAAAGGGTGGACGAGACGTCAGAAATGGTGGAGCACGACGCCTACGACTGCAGTGATTAATGATGTACGTAGAGATCACTGCAAGTATAATGGAAGTGAATTTAATATGCAGTTTCTGTTTTCACCTATGTTTCCACCATGATAGGTATAACGAATTAGCGATAAAGCGGCAATTCGCAAAGTGCTTTTGTGGGATTGTTTGTGATGTTTCAACTAAAAATGCACGGTTTTAAAAGAAGATGTGTACAGACTATTAGATGTGTAAAATGAAGAGTAACAGTACTGACAGTTGTGTTTTCATGTGCTTTCTTTTTGATAGTTCATTTCTCTCGGTACCTCGCCAAGACGCTAACTCAGAATGTAGTTAAACTGTTTCACTGAAACACGAATCGCTGTGTGCCAACTCGTGAAAGTTTTCTCGTGAAACAAATGTATCTTGAATACAAAGTTTTTTTGGAAAAGCTCGTTTCCTTATCATCGAATACGACGGCTTGTAGAAACTATCTCGGTCAACAATGATGTGGCGGTAAGCGGTAGAAAGGTTAGGGTTGGGGTTGCGCGCGCGCGCGCGCGTGTGTGTGTGTGTGCGCGCGCGTGTGTGTGTGCGCGCGCGCGAGTGTGTGTGTTTCTGTGTGTGTGTGTGTGTGTGTGTGTGTGTGTGTGTGTGTGTTTGTGTTTCTGTGTGTGTGTTTGTTTGTTTGTTTGGGGGAGGGCATTTGTTTACTGATTTGTTTTAAACATTATAAGAATACAGATGCTCTTCATACATCAGTTGGACCTTTTAAATGTCACGATCGAGATCATCCTCGTTATTTCAGCAGAAAACACGAGTCATTTGATCACGCAGATGCACGCGATGAAAACTGCATTACCATAAATAGGTAGAGGGTCATGCTTTTAGTTGCAGATAAGATAACAAAAGGTTTGTCGGTTATCAAAGCGACGCCATCTTGCACGTGTTCGTCCATCACGAGTCTGTTGGCTTTAGGAACAGAACCAGGTCGACCTGTGCAGACAGAGAGGCTTGCTGACCCCGCATCACTTTGCGCAAGGCGGAAAATATAAAACACCGATGTTTCGACTGGCCAGGTGGTGTGATTTACAACGAGGAAACGCTAATCGCCTCTGTCGTAATTTCTCTCTCTTCCCCAAGGCGCTTTCTCATTCTGGCGGGAAGGACTTCACTACAATCTCAGACGATCTGTACAACCTCCACAGCGGAAGAGTGTCCTCGGACACAGGGCAGGGCTGTCCTGCAGTAAACAGCTCTCCTCTGGAGAGGCCTGGATCCTGGCAACCAGATCCGCTGTTTGCTCGGACTTCCTTATCGCAGTCTGGATGGGGCCAGGGACGTGCAACCAATTCCTGGATTTCCTTCTCTCCAGGTGCCGGTAGAGCAATCTGCGAGGATGGGCGGGACTGTGAGACTTTCAGAAACGCTATGGACATTGACGATTCTGGATCCTCTGCGAGGGGATGGTGGGGGAACGGACGGAGAGAAACGAAGCGCGCTGATTTTTTATATATATGGAGAACTGGTTATTATCACAAACGAAAAATACATCCAAAAATGTTAGAATTTGAACTTTTAAAATTGTTGGAGGACACAAACACATCTGAGAAATGACCGGAGGAGCTCAATATGGACGGATTGAAAAAGAGGATGAGCAGTTAAATATGCAGATGCACGGAGGAAATAAGTAATTTAAATGTGCGTAATCTCTCTCATCTCTATCTGTCCGTCTGTCTGCCTGCCTGTTCGCCTGTCTATTTGTCTGTCTGTCTGTCTGTCTGTCTGTCTGTCTGTCTGTCTGTCTGTCTGTCTGTCTGTCTGTCTGTCTGTCTGTCTGTCTGTCTGTCTGTCTGTCTGTCTCTCCCTCTCTCCCTCCCTCCCTCTCCCCCTTCCCCCCCCATCTCTCTCTCTCTCTCTCTCTCTCTCTCTCTCCACAAAACATGAACTCGCGCCGCACACATACATGCACGCCCCCAAAGATACATACACAGGTGCACAAGCACGAATATCTACATCTACACTCATGCGAGTGCATTAATAATGGACAATTACGTGATTACTCACTCACTGCTGTCATTTTCATCCGGCATCCTCTTTCTCATAAGAGAGACGCTGTGACAAGCTTTTCGTGCATGAAAAACTTAGAGAAGGGTTTTCGGTAGCAAGGAACGACAAAGACATAGTTGAATTTTTGCAATGCTTGAAAATGAAGCCCAAGATCATCTTTACAAATAACTGTTAAGCCTTGAACTCGACCCGAGTAATCTATCTTCAAGTGACACAAAACACACGCAGTGCTCATCATGATGGATGGACTGTCGCCTTCCTGTCTTAAATAAGGATACATCGCTAAAATATCAAGGTTTGCCGTCCGCTGGACAGTTTGCTTCAATAGCTCCTGGGATCCAGATTTATTCAAACAATGGCCTTAATCCTTCTCTATCATTAAACCCTCCCAATGATTAGTGTATAACAAGCAAAGCTGGATTCGTTGCCTGCGTTGTAACTTAAGCCGCCCATTCCAGCGGAAAAAGAAACATCAAAGTCATATATCGTGTGTATATGAACGGGGTAAACTCTTGAGATTTATTACTTGCAATCATAGCCGCGTCGTGCCTGCCCGTATTAAAGTTAGTCGTGTTCATTTAATTAAAACCTATTCTGGAGAAGTCGAGCACAAAATTCACTGTTTGTCTCAGTTCGATAATTCCCCATTCGGTGAACATTTGCATTTTCCCCATGAGCAACAGAGGGTTCGAGCAGAGACCAATATAACCCACAATGCGGAGCCTGTATCGCGGCCATGCCTTGCACTGAAGCAGAGATGGGCGAATGGAGCAGGTATCCTGCCAGCTTCCCAGCACTGCGGTAATCCCAGAGGCAGCGGGACAGCTTCCAGGACGGACCTGCCGCTCACGTCTCCCTTCAAGCCATTCAAAGACCAAAGCCAGGGCGCTTCCGTTCAGTGAGGACTTGGTGGAAAACGCGGCTCTCATTTTCAGGTAAGACCACGGCGAGTTCAAGAGCCACCCATACACGTTTCTGTTTTCTTCCTTTTTGAGGTTATCGTTGTAATTGTTCATGGAGTTGCTTTCTTCGTTATTGACTTTTGAATTTGGTCGTTGCACTTATTCACTTGAATGATTTTAGATGTTTTGTTAACTTTTTGTGTGCATAAATACGATTTTAACGTTAAAAGACGGACGTTTTCTTGTGTGTAAGCCTTGAAAAGATGATGTGTTCTATATGAATTATTAAAAGATAAGTTAGTTTTTGTCATACCGGAATTGAAAAGACACAACATCTAAATTTAAATGTTTCCCGCTGTCATACTGGAAAAAAATGTTGTATCATATAGTATTGACAAAAGCTTTCAATGACTTCATCCATAGTCTGCCCGTTTCTGAATATTTGCAAACACAAATTTTTTAGCACGTTCTCCGAGAATGGAATGGGGTAACGGGGGAAAGACCGTGGGCTCCTGAAGGAGTTCTGCCTCGATGCCTGTGCTCTATTAGAGTGGAAGACGAAGTGCAATAACACGCGGGGGGAAAAAGTTGAGTTCCTATTTATCTGCAGACCCTGAATTTGTACCCATGCCCAGGGTGCCTGGTTCAGTATATTACGCACCTAGAGGTATTCTGCTAAAAGACATTCATGAGTTAAGATGAATATATTTGGACGGACTACCATGGCATGTTTATCAAAAACCTGGTTGCATGTGTTGATGGTGCACATAATATGAAAACAACATTAGTTCTACAGACAGGAGTGCGTCTTTGCTGTGTTAATACCTAAATTTGGAGTAAAAAGTGCAAGTGCAAGCTGACACCTTTCTGTTTCAGTCATTACCCACTCAAAGTTAACAATGAGTACTGCAAATAATAACAGGAAGGAATGGGCGTGAAGCTTTCTTTATTTCATTCATTCGACTCCTCTTAATCCAATACATGGAAAATAGAGCAGTTTGAAACACAGTCATGAGTGGAGAGTCGCTGTGCTAAACCCATATTTCAATATCTATCTTCGTCATGTCCAACTGAAAACACCATTAAAAAGTCTCACGAGAACTGTCAAGTACAATTAGATCGAAACAATGCATGCACTTCTTCGCTGCATCCTTGTTGGGAGTCAGTAATATAAATGATGCAAGAGGAATGGAGAAAACCGGGTACACCACTTTACGATTCTGTGCATACAAGTAATTTTGTTGATGTTTATGTATTTCTAGGGGTGGAACTTTGTGGAAAGGTCCATGAAGGTGATGGAGCGTGGGCCTGAATGGAACATTTCCATTTTATGTGGTGAAGACAAGGACACGTTCTGGGGCAACACCTGTTTCTTCACCTACTTCTCCCAGTTCCAGCGGTCCTCTCCAAGCCTCCCTGCCATAGAGGCCGCCCTTCTCTTTCTTTTCGCCATCATCGCCGTCGCTGCCAACGTCTCCGTTCTGGCTAACATCACTGATACTGGAGGTAACCAGAAACAGAACAGAACTGAATTCATTTTACAAGGGTGATAAGATAGGCAGAAATGCGTATGTTGCATTTAGCCGTGGAACACACATCTTGGCATTAAAACGACAATGTACACATAACTAAACAAATGATCATTCTGAAGTAGCAATCACAATTTCATTCTACATAATTTAACAGGTTTAGTTTGATTCTGTTGTTGTTCAGTTTGTCTAAAATTATTTACAGAAACGGACTTTCAAAACCCTCGCGGAAGGTGCTGATCTAATTTCATAAAGAAGGGAATTTCACACGTTTGCACCTGTGTAAGACGGGGATGATTAATACAAATCCACACGTGGTTATGGAGCTATCTTGTACTTTTTTTAAATAACACGAGACCTTTAACTTTTATGGAGAGATAGATTGGTAGGCAGACAGGCAGGCAGGCAGACAGGCAGGTAGGCAGGCAGACAGGCGGGCAGGCAGGCAGGCAGGCGGGCAGGCAGGCAAACAGGCAGATTGACAGGCAGGCAGGCAGGTAGGTAGGCAGGCAGGCAGGTAGGCAGGCAGGCAGGCAGGCAGACGAATGGACGGACAGACGGATGGACGGACAGACGGATGGACGGACAGACGGATAGACGGACAGACGGATGGACGGACAGACGAATGGATAGACAGACGAATGGACGAATAGAGAAAGAACGAACAATTTTATTCTTAGGTCGACAGCCTTTAGAGTGATGGTAATAATAATGTTGCAAATATGCCGTTACCATGACACTGTAGCAACCACTCTATACCGAATGGGACCCCTCATTATGTACAAGCCTATGTGTTATCGGTGCATTTTTGTTCTCTCACTTTTAGTGCATGCAAGATGTACATATACACAGTTCTGATTTTCTTAATCCTATCCCCATTTAGGAGAGTATACACACTCTTCTTGTATCTGGATTTACATATTGTGCAAGGTAATTTTCTCTCAGTTTGACATATGCATAGCAATCCAACAAACACTACGTGTCATCCTCAGCCACATTGCAAAATGGACAGCCGGTGTCTCCAGTATAGTTGTGCCTGTAACGTTGGTTAATTCCCAAGGTATTTATTCCTAACCTGAAACTAATAAAGGAATCTCTCAATTTGTTGTAGTTAGAAATCCTAAATATTCATCGCGTTCAAACATGTCTTTGAAGGAATATATCACGCTTGCGGTTTCTTTCGCCCCACGATTGACGATAGCAGTCTTGCAATCTTTGCTGTAGTTGCTTTAAAAAAAAGCCCGATTCCCTACACCTCCATTTAAGCACACATAAAACTATCCTAAACTACATAACGTGCTTTAGCTATACAAGCCCAGTTCTTGATTTCTGGAACATGGGAATTCTAAAGCAGTTCATACACCTGTCTAGGTAACCGTTGTGGCAGTATTCTGTTCAATCTTAGCCAGTATTTAATTGCTCTGGTAGTACTATTGATTACCAGCGGATATCTTCCTAGTTCTTCATTTGCAAAGTGGTTTGGTGTTCTCGGGTTTACTCCCAGGAACCGTTTGCAAGCAAAGGCGTGTACTTTTTCGACCTTATTTTGGCTCACCATAACCTTATATCTCTAGCAGCATACAGTAAGGAAGACTGCACCTGGGCATCAAAGAGCTGAAAGAACACATCTGCGTTTATACTGTGAAGAGACCACATGATTTTCATTAAACTATATATCTCCTTAATGGAAATCTCTTCGACAGAAGTTCTATTGGACAGTTTTTGGTATAAACAATCTAGATATCTATATCTATTGACTGCATATAGTTTATTTATTATTAAAGAACTATCTTTCACATTCCACTGAATGCCCACCTCTTTTAAAAACCAATACCTTTGTTTCATACTGTTTATTTGTAATCTAAGGCATTCAGATTTATGTGCTAGAGTTTAGTTGATTCTGGAGCCGTCTTGGTGTCAAAGAAAGCAAACCAATATCATCAGCAAATAACAATAAGAATATCTCGACTGTGCCCGATAGCATCTGAACACCATGCTTTGACGGACGGCCAGTGAGAGAGAGAGAGAAAGAGATAGAGAGAGAGAGAGAGATAAAGAGAGAAAGAGAGAGTGGGAGAGAGAGAGAGACAGATACTGATTCAAACTTATGCATTCCCTACAGACTGACGACTCATCTCACTGAAAATGTACGTACAGCCTGTAAATATGAAAATGCTGAAAACGCTGAAAACGCCACTCTCGCAAAACAAAAGTTGTGGCTGATATATATTTGTAATATAATTATCGTCTCTGTGTGCACTGTGTGAAATGTTCAGCACTACACTGGATGAAAAGTCTCATGTATGCGATTACTTGGAAAGACTATTTACCAAGCAATCTGGCGAGTAGCACACCATTCGAACTGCTTTCGTCAGGGCAGTCAGGGCAGTCAGTGCTGTCAGGGCAGTCAGGACAGTCACGTGAGCATCAACTGCATAATTCGATGAGTAAGCTTGGTTGCAAAAAGAGTAAACGGACTTTTCGCAATGCAGCTTTTCGGCGAAAACATTTGTACGTTGCCACCTTTCGTTTTTAACCTGTCTCGCACCTTTAGTGGAGTGGTGTCCAGCTGTGCAACTAGACGTGTGTGTGTGTGTGTGTGTGTGTGTGTGTGTGTGTGTGTGTGTGTGTGTGTGTGTGTGTGTGTGTGTGTGTGTGTGTGTGAGTGTACATATGTGTAGGTGTGTGTGTGCGTGTGCGTGCATGTATGTTTGTGTGTGCGTGCGTGTGTGTATGTGTGTGTGCATGTGTGTGTGCATGTGAGTGTGCATGTGAGTGTGTGTGTGTAGGTGTATGTATGTGTGCATGTGCGTGCGTGCGTGCATATGTGTGTGTGTATGTGTTTGTACTTGTGCGTGTGTGTATGCGTGTGTGTGCGAGTGCGTGTGTGTGTGTGTGTGTGTGTGTGTGTGTGTGTGTGTGTATGTGTGTGTCTGTGTGTGTGTGTAAAAGCGTGTGTGTGTGTGCATATGTGTGTGTGCATATGTGTGTGTGCGCGCGCGTTTGTAAGTGTGTGTGCGCGCGCGCGTTTGTGTGTGCGTGTGCGTATTTGTTTCCAAACACCCTTATATTTCCTTATATAGGTCTGAAATCCTGCAGTGGACATAAAGTTTCAGCACTTCAGGTTTTCAAACCCTAACTGGGTATTCCAAATTCGGTGCGAAAGGGATTCATTCCCCTCTATGATGTACTCCACACGACAAAGATGACATTTGTGGAAAATGCAAAATATACCTGCCCTTCATGATCACCTTTAGCTCTCACAGTGTATTGAAGAATGCATAATTTTGGGAAGAAAAACATTTTTTTTCGGAAATATATATTTCCTGTTCCTCAAACATAACACAATTTCTTCAGTCTTTATCCTTGACATCACTCCTCTTTTCCCTGTCCCCAGGCAGCGGGGAAGGTGGGGGAGGTGGAGGAGGGCCACGCACTCTGACGGTGACCAACTTGTACGTGTGCAACATGGCGGCTGCCGACTTGCTGTTCAACGTGACAGCGCCCCTGGTGGCCGTGACGCGACTGACGGGGTCCTGGGTATTGGGCCCCATCCTGTGTCACTCCACCGTCTACACCATGTTTGTGTGTGGCACCGTCACCATCTGGAGTCTCTGTCTCATCTCCATCGACAGGTCTGTGTGTGTGTGTGTGTGTGTGTGTGTGTGTGTGTGTGTGTGTGTGTGTGTGTGTGTGTGTGTGTGTGTGTGTGTGTGTGTGTGACCGTCACCACCTGGAGTCTCTGTCTCATCTCCATCGACAGGTGTGTGTGTGTGTGTGTGTGTGTGTGTGTGTGTGTGTGTGTGTGTGTGTGGTGTGTGTGTGTGTGTGTGTGTGTGTGTGTGTGTGTGTGGCACCGTCACCACCTGGAGTCTCTGTCTCATCTCCATCGACAGGTGTGTGTGTGTGTGTGTGTGTGTGTGTGTGTGTGTGTGTGTGTGTGTGTGTGTGTGTGTGTGGCACCGTCACCACCTGGAGTCTCTGTCTCATCTCCATCGACAGGTCTGTGTGTGTCTGTGTGTGTGTCTGTGCATGTGTGTAGGTAGGGAGTGTGTGCGTCTGTCTGTCTATCTGTGTAGGTGTGTGTGTAAGTGTGTGTGTGTGTGTGTGTGCGCGCGCGTATATGTGTGTGCAACCGTGATTGAGCGCCTGCGCCTGCGTGTATGTGTATTTGTGTCTGTGTCGTTTTTGTGCACGAATGCGTTTATTTGAATGCGTGACTTTTGTGCACGGAGCTGTTTTGAGGGTGGGGATGGGGGGCCAAATGCGTGTGCTCGCGTGATTGCGGAGGATGGTGGTGAGAGTGAGGGTTGGAATGATGTGTTCTCGTGACATTTTTGTATTGCATATCAGG